>WNYA01003452.1:0-25325 GCA_019512145.1 Engystomops pustulosus | reverse complement strand
ATAAATTAATTTGTAAATGTTTCCAATAGGTATTTTCATATGACCCTGAAAAAAAGTCCTCATGTGGCTGTATCAATGAAAACATAAAAAGTAATGCCTGTGAGAGAGAGTGAATAAATATGGTAACATGTATTATAGCTACAATTTTAGCCATTAGACAGAGAGATACAGACAGAGGCGGATTAAGACTGTCATGGGCCCTGGGCTGTATGAATATTATGGCCCCTACAAGTCTGGAATTCACTTCCTACATAAGGAACTAGAATCATGGGGAATGCAGGATGCATCCCTTCTGCCAGCTTTAAATCTGCAGTTTCAGGACCTTTAAAGGTCCTGAAATGATTCTTGTGTACAGGTGTATTGAGAGCAGGGTCAGATTTACAAGGATTGCATGTGTGAAGGTCCTTCTGTATGTTGAGCTGCCATGAATTTACATTTGCAATGGCACTTTATTATGAAACTGTAGCAGTTTGCACATATGATGATGCCCAATTAATTTGTATAATTATATGTTTTTTGTGATGTGCAGAGGCATTAGATGGACTGACGGGAACGATTTACTTTATATTGTATTCTAATGTTGTAATTGTTTTTTTACATTTAATTTTCAATAAAATGAATTGTATTTTTAATTATGTAGTCATGAATTATATGAGGAACGAGTTTCACTCATGCATTTGTTGCTTGGTATTCAGTATAACATTTGATGGGTGGTTTGGGTGGCAATGGGGCCCCTAGAAAGCTTGGGTCTGGGGCTACTGCCCAAACTGCCTGTATTATAATCTACTACTGGATACAGAAATGTAAATATGAGAACTCAAATCTTTTTAGCAAATCACTGCAATCACTTACAGATGTAATTGTTATCTTTCAGCCATTGCAGACAAACCTGTAAAAGAAACCCCCAAGATAGTCGGAAGTGCAAAAGATACAATTAAGAAACTCTTGGCACATAAGAACAGTCTTAAGAGGAATGAAGATATCAAGAACTCAATACCTGAACCAGTTATGACACCATCACCTAAACCACGCTTACAGCCATTTGACTATGTGGATGGAATTTACATTGGTGGAACCTATAATGAAGAAGATGACAAAGTTGTTAAGAAGGATGAAGATGATGAAGAGGAGGAAGACAATGACGATGAAGACGATGAGGATGATGACTATGACAATGGAATTGGACAAGAGAAGATACTGAGGGGAGATGTGTTTGGTATGTTTCCCTTTTATATTACACATTAAAAGAAGAAGGATAATGACCCCCCTGATATATAAACTGGATTTAGGGCAGTAGGATCTGAGTTGTTAAGATCTGAAATGTTATCAGCAAAAACTCTGTGGATTTCCCTCATAGATTTGTGTGCAAAGTAATCCTAGTGGATTTTTAGCTAAGACATCAATGTGATTTCACAGTTACCGTGCATCCCAAGCAAGGAAAATTGAAATCCTCTGCATGTCAATTTTTGCAATGAATTTGTAGCAAATGTCTCCTCTCAATGGGAGAGGAGATATGCTTGGTGAATCTGTATCTATAAAAGGAAGATTACTTACCGATTTTCATCCAGATTTTCCAAACTCTCTAGTCTGTGTAGCTTAGCCAAAAATACTGCAATTTTCACACCTCAGTAACAGGGCCCTTCATGCAAAACTGAACTTAGCCTTATTTTAACTTTTAAAAAGCTCAACTATATCAAAACTCCACATGCAATACCTTTCTATCTGGAACTGACCATAGAAGTTTCAAGTTTAGACAGCTGAAAAAACATAAAAGCTGCCATTATCTAAATAGGAATATAAGATTTCTGCAGGTTACAGTTACATTTTTTAATCAGTTATTATAAGCCAAACCAGATATAAGTGAACATACAGATCAAGTATACATCTTTCCATTACACTCTGTCCCTGTTGGGTCACCACAACTGTTTTTGGTGCCAATTAACTGGTGCTAACAGTTTTGAATTTTATTGCAAATTAAATTGTATAATGTCTGGCAGTTCAGTAATTACAGATTTTTACCATTGTAATCAATATGATAGAAAATGAAGTGTTTTCATAACAATAGTTACATTTTTAAATTTATAATCACTGATGTTGCAGCCCAGTGACATGTTAGTTAATATAGTATGTATAGTTTGTATATTAGTTGGACAGGTGAACCATATGATGATGAACCATCCATCCTATAAATCCTATTGAAAACAGAGTGTATTGTGCTGTCCAATGTTAGGATGTGTTTGATAAGGTGAAATGAATAGAACCAGCCTTGTTGTTCTGTTTTATTTCAATGTTTTTCTTTAGAACTTTTATTGCAGCACACTTGGGAGAGAATGTTTAACCATGTGTGGGATTTTCATCAAATTTATAAACAAAGACAAAACGCTATAAAGCTAACACACTGCATGACTAGAAACTTTCAAAGTGCTTTCCTTTAACTGTATAGATTATACAGTTTCAACTAAGCAGTTGATCTTCCCATAGTGGAACATTTTAGGAATGGATACATTACTAAATGACTTTTCAGCATGGTAGACACAGTTTATTCATGTCTTATGCGCTCCTTTTAGACTTGAACTATAAGAATTCTGGATTTCTCTACAAAGTGGTTCCCATTACCATAATGGGCACCACATGTCAGGTATTTTCTGCTGAGCCTAACTATAAGCCGAAAAATAAAATTTCTGCATCAATATCTAGGTATGTCTAGGTATTGTATATTACAGGAAATGTCTAGCTGGAAAATACAAATGGGTAATAAGTTTCCTTTAAGAAACTTAAGAAAGCAATGTGGTCATCAGCCCTTTATGATGACAATGTCATACTGCAGTACAATAAAAAGGCAGTTCCTGACTTAATGACACCTGACTTACAGACGCCCGCTAGTTACAGACGGACCCCTCTGCCCCCTGTGATCTCTGGTGTTGCTCTCTGGATACTTTACTTTAGTCCCAGACTGCAAAGATCAGCTGTAAGGTGTCCGTACACGTATTATTGATAATCCTTGTTCCCATGACAGCACTAAATTTTGAAAAAAAAGATATATCAAAGTTACAATTATAAAATATACCAAATTCAACTTTAAGTACAAACCTAAAGAACTTGTACGTAATGCGGGGATTGCCTGTATTCTAACAATTCAGGTGTTCCTGTTAAAGAAGTTTCTGAAATTGCAGCTCACCCCCTTTCCAATGAAAAAGAATGGGCAGAAATACCAGGTGCAAGTTTCTGGAAAATTAGAAAACAACCTTTTAGTTGTGCATCACACTTTCCCGCTACTGCTTTGATGCAGCTTTGTGATAACCTGACAGAATTGTGTTCTAACTTTATGGCATAAAGGAAGCCAACTAACAGGAGGTGCTGAGTACAACTAGACAGTCTTATTCTAGGGCAGATTTTTCATCCAGCATTAGACACTCTTATAAATCTGGTGCAGAATAAGACTGTCTAGTCGTACTCTGCACTCTCTAACCTTAGGACACATTTTATAAATGTGCCCTAAGGTTTTCTTTTATAATAAAAATAACGCTTTAAGCTTAAAGTGTTGAAAGTTGCACCCTGAAGGTTACTCTGGACTGAGATCCAGGGGAATAATATCCCACCTTTTTAAAAATTTAGATAAACAAATAAGACTGCAACATGTGAACCCATTTTGGAAACTACACCCCTCAAGTTATTTGTCAAGGGATGTTGTGAGCATTGTGAGCCCTGTAAGGGTGCATTTTACAAAATGAGGTGACTTTCAGGGTATTCCACTCTACTGGCATCTCTGAGGTTCTGCAAAAGTTACAGAACCTAGGTACAATACTATGATACATGTGGGCATAACTTGCTGTTTGGGTATCCAGCGGGGTACTAAAAAGTGTTATCGTGCTTTTGAAAACAGATTTTGCTGATATAGACTTTGTTGAGCATTTTGGTATATTATCCATTGAGAATGTGTAATGTGAAACAATTAAAGGGTTAACAAACTTTATAAAAGTTGTTTTACATTGCAGTACAATACATTGCAGGGTACAGTTTCTATAATGGAGTCACTTATGGGGTTTTATTATTACTTAGGAATCTCAAAGTGACTTGAAAGCTGAGCAGGGCCCTCAAAAGTATGATTTGTGAAATGTGATATATCGCACCTAAAAAGCTAAGCCTCATAATATCCTACAAAAATGAGAGGACGCATTATAACCACATTATAACCACAAATTTTTTCAACTAACATGAAGTACAGTGTGTCACAAGAAAACAATCTCAAAATCACCTGGATATGTTAAAGCGTTCCAAAGTCATAACCAATGAAAAATGAATTTGTAAAAATAAATAAATAAATGTAAAAAGAAAACAAAAAAGTGAACCACTGCAATACTCATGCATTATGTATAGAGTCAGACTGGGGGGGCCTAGTGTCCACCTGTGAAATTGATTCTAGGGGCCCACCTAATGTTACACGGAAATATTACCTGTATATTCTTAGGCCACATTTACAGAATGCATTTTTGTTGGCATGGAAAATGCATAAGGCAAACCAAATGATAAATCAGATGAGTATTAATGATAGTAAAAAAGATGTATTTTGAGGTGCGTTTTCCCCAATGTGTTTACAATGGGGCACATTTACTAAGGGCCATGCGCCAGTTTTCTGATGGACTTTGCACATTCTTTTATGTGCAAACTGCTTGCACATGTATTTGGAACTACATATGGAAGTTTATGAGAACTTATATTAAACTGGTGGTAGCGTAATTGGGTTGATAAGGTTCTGTTTTACTGAGGCTAGTGATAGGGGTCTTATAGCCATTCAGGGTTGTGATTTATTGTTGTGCCATATCTGGAAGTTGTGTGGACAACTTTAAATAACTATCTGCGTCTCTCTCAGAACCTTTGCGTTCTGGGAGTGTCTATAAAAGCATAATTAAGTGACCTTGTGTACCATTCAGGGGCCGAAATGTCACGGTTTCCTTCACAGGCAGTATTTTGGTAGTTATACCAAAAAAGTATATGAATTTGGTGTATGGTCACCCTTGGGAGGTGTCCTCGGATTGTGCAGTGCTGTGCTCATAGAAATGGAAATAGCAAAAAAGGATGTAGCCTTTGGCACCAGATAATTAAAAAAAATGATCCTTCATTTATTAGTTATTCCATAAAAGTTGAAAATTCATTAAATAAAGTCGAAAATTCATTAAGAAGTGTACACAAACTTATAAAGGTCAACTTTTTCAAAGCTGGTGCCGAAGGCTACATCCTTTTTTGCTATTATAGTAGTTATATTCTTATATATAGAGGGCAGTATTATAATCGTTATAATGTGTGTGCTGTCTCTAGAAGGAACTTATCTTCTTTAAGCTTCTTATGCCCTGGTTTTCAAGAAAAAAAAAGGATTTTAAAATTATGTAAATTATTAGCCTAAGGGGCTCCAGGCTCATTTGCATAATTTTAAAAGGCTTTTTTTGTAAAAAAAAAAAACCAGAGCATAAGAAGCTACAAGAAGAGCAGATCTTGTTATAGGGGACACACACTGGTATGTCAGTGGGCTTGGTTTACAATCCTTGATTCTGGTGGTAGATGTCCTTTAAGCTGAAAACCAGCGTCGATAATAAGTGATTAAAAACCTGTCTGCCCTGCCTTGTGCCCCATAGTGACTGCTGTAGAAACCTGTATGGGTGGTCACAAAGAGATTAAGAATCTTCTATATTAATCTGCACTTTGAAGAAGGAACAATATATTATGGATATTATTCCACCTGAAGTAGAGTCTCAGTCCAGAGTAAATATCTATCATATTATTTATATGGATAAATAGCATTATTTCTACATTTACATTGTTTATTTTTTGGATTTTAGAAACTCTCTGTAGCCCTGTAGCTACTTACCTTATAGTGGCTTATGAGTGCCCCTAGCTTTTACATAATCAGGCTATGTCCCATTCAACAATAAGGTAACACAAATGTAACCAAAACTCCTGCCATTTAGATGAGGTATTTAGTAGAAAAGATTTAGGGATTCTATTAGTGAAGTGCAATAACCCTTTTATTATATGACACATTATGCGTTTAATAAGAGATCATGTGTGATAAAGAACATAATTAACTTTGAACTGCTCACCATCTCACATTACTCTGCTTTTCTTGGCAATATTTCCATAAAAGTTGAGTTAATTAGCTGATGGATTGTTCAGATATCCAGACTACTAAACATTTTTGCTCATGTGTTTAAAGCATTAGAAGGCAATCTTCATCTCAAGTTATCAGGCCATCTAAGGAAAAAAGAAAGTCTGTTCTTAGAAATTTAATACAGATTTGTTGGAAGGCAATAACCTAGATTCTGCTTCAGAGGATTGTGTCTGTGTGGTCTAGGTGTAAATGTTTCAAAGTATAAACTACATGTTTATTTGATTTAACATAACTAAAGATCTTCTTAGGTAAACTCACTGCAGTGTTTATGTTACACAAAAAAGAAGCTTTATGAATGATAAATAACTGGAAAATGAGAACAGTACTATTACTACACTGCCTAAAATTAGGGAGACACTTAAAGTGTACCGCAATTTTTAAAAACTTTAACTCATCCCCGACCGCCTACTGACGAAAGATATCAGCAGGCATGGTTCCCGAGTCTACAGCGACATCTTTTGAAGCCATTGCAGTTTCTTCTGCTCCCACGTGGAAGCAGAACTGGGTCTCCGGCTATCCTGTTGTCTTCAGCATGCTGGAGCTGCATGCACTCGCCTGAGAAGCCAGAAATTCAATGGTCTTGGCGCATGCACAGAACTCCAACTTCTCAGATGAGTGCTTGCAGCTACACCGAACTGTGCGCTGAAGACAGGCAGGTAGGAGGGATTCAAAGAGGCTACTGGGGCGTGGAGTAGCCACGGTGTGGAGCGGGAGCTCAAAAGTAGATCAAATAAAAGTTATAGGGGCACATTTACTAACCCGCCCCTACCGATCCCCAAGGTGCATTGTCCGACAAGGATTCGGAGCTGCCGCAATTCACTAAGATCTCACGTCAAATTTCCTACATGTGTCAGTTCCCCGCTCATGGCCGCTGCCGTTCACCATCTTCTTCCCGGTGTACATAAGTGCATGGCTTGCGACACAATTTTGAATGTTAAATCCCGCGCTGAGTCTGAATCAGTCGGTTTGTCCGACGGTCACGCCCCCGATTTGTGCCGCATGAAAGTCGGCGCAATTGCGCCAAAATCCGGTTGTGTGCACCAAAAACCCCAGTTAAATGCAGCGCAAAATGGAAAAAGTTGGGAAACCCGACAGAAATGCATTCCGCGGACCCTTAGTAAATATTCTCCATAATGTTCTTGGCCACTAAAGGATTAGCAATAAAGAAAAGGGCTTCAATACATTAGATGAAGCTTCCACCGGATCTACCTTATTAGGTAGATGCCTTTCCTCTAGGTCCTGCCGGTTTCCTCCCACACTCCAAAAACATACTGGTAGGTTGATTGGATTGTGAGCCCCATGGGGACAGAAACTGATTTGGCAAGCTTTGTGCAGCACTGTGTAATCTGTAGTCGCTATATAAATAAAAAATTGAATAGACAGATTTGGAAGGCACGACCCTAATAAGCAAATACCATGTGTGCTGAAAAAAATAAAATAAAAAAATTATTATTATTATTCATGATAGTAAGTTTCCTTTAATGCATACCCAATGACCTTTGTCCAATATAACAGCTTCTGCTCTGCCCTTTTTTGGATCCAGTGTTAGATGCAGCAGGGATTAACGCCTGTTCCTACTTCTGTTCAATATGGTTTTCACCCTCTGGTTATTCACATCCTGAATAATCAAGATCTGCGCAAAAGTAATAGGTTACTGCTTCTATCGCTTCCCTAGGTTTCCCTTTCCAACCTCCTCTCAGAGCTGTCCAGATTTGGGTCTGTGTCTGACTTCATGGTCAAAGGGCAGCATTTATCAATACCAGCATTTTTCTACACCATTCTATATTCCCCTGTACCCTGTGCAGCAGGCATCCATTAAATGATTCCAACCCCAAGAAAAACATGAGCACATACAGTTCAGAAAAATAAAATACCTGCACAAAGCTTTATTGAGATTAATTTTAAAAAATCAACAAAACATAAACACATTTATATGTTCTAAATTAAGGATTCCGGAAAATTCCATACATATAGTCCAACTGGAAATCACCACACATGGTATACTTTCATATCTGAACTGGTCTCCTTAATGTTCTAAAAAGGTAAAGTTTAATGACAACCCAAATAAAGTGCAAGTGCTTATTTATGATTCACAGGCCCTAGGGGACATTAATCCCATCTATGCTCAAGTGTATAAGTTACGCAAATATCCATTGAAAGTTATAGAGTATTACCTAAGGTGGTAAATGAAACCAGTTGGACACCGCATATCTATTATATGATGAAGCACAGGCCTCATCGTATATATGACCTCCCAGCTCCCTACAGTTGACTCTAGTAGGGGACCTAGTAAGCTTTCACGTAACAAAACTGCCATGAATATTCTTAATTCCGAACTGTTACAGTTCCATGGAATGCGACCAGCACACAGACAATCGCTGTCATTTCCAGATGGCCTTAACTTGACTAGCACCAAAAAATATTGTCCTTTGATAGACCTCTGCATGCTACTGATCAAATTATAGATATGAGTAAGTACCCTAAATTAACTTAACATATTGGGTGGAACAACTTCACTATATGATAATTCTGTCTTGCCCTCACTGAGATGATTGACTGATTGCATTGGATAGTGAATCTCAGCAATTCAGTGACAACAATGAAACTGAAGTAGAGTAGTAGGATTATTTGCATGGCTTTCAAAGACTAGTGGTTGGCTTTTTAATGTACAATTAACCCTTCTTGTCATTAGCCTTACAGGTTAAAAGAGAGGAGCCTGCTTTTAGGTCAAGTGTCATAAATCAGAAGACCAGTTCCCTAAATTCAGAAGGTAACATTAATTTAATAATATTTAGTATTTCACATAAAAAAATATTTTGTGTGTTAAACAGAGATCAATAGATTTTTTTATCCACTCTTTGTACTCTGGTATCTTACTACTTATATTGATCTGGTAGGCCTCTCTGCCATAGTAAGGGTACACAAATAACTTTATATTACACTGGGACCTCCATTGATCATGAAAACAGACTCCCGTACTCCTGTCTATGAGAGTGATGTAAGTTGCTGACCACTGCACCCTGCAATTTCCAACACTCCCATTGAATTGATTTCAGTGGCAGGATGAATACAGTACACATGCTTGATGGTACGCATATGTATGAAACTTTTTTGATTGTAGATATTTCTGCCATGTCTGAATATGCCATAAAAATTATATGGTTTGAAACTGATCAGCAAATTATTTGAAAACCTAGATTTTTAAATCTAAGCACTCAGAATCTTGATTAATCAGAAATGAAAGCACATACTGTATATACCCGAGTTTTTCAGCACAAAAACTCGGCTTATACTGGAGTCAATTAAAAATCAAAACACTGTACTCACCTTTACGACGCACCCCACAGGTCCTCTTCTTTCTCTGGCAATGCTCCAGCTATGGCTTTGTGTCCCAGAGCCGGAGCATTGATGAAGAACGAGGATGGCCTGTGAGGGAGGTGGCGGGGTGCATCGGAAAGCCAAGTACAGTGTTTGTTTTTTCTTTTTTAGGCTGGGCAAGGAGCTGGAAGGCTAAATACTGGGGCTGAATGGCTATATAGTGGAAGCAGGCTAAATACTGGGGCTGAATGGCTATATAGCGGGGGCCAGGGCTGCAGGTTAAATACTGGAGCTGAATGGCTGTATACAGTGGGCAGGGGCTGCTGGCTATATACTTGGGGGCAGGGGCTGCTGGCTATATACTTGGGGGCAGGGGCTGCTGGCTGTATACTAGGAGGCAAGGGCTGTTAGGCCAAATACTAGGGGGCAAGGTCTAGCTGGCTAAATACTAGGGGGCAAGGGCTAGCCGGCTATATAATGGAGGCAGGGACTAGCTGGAAGTATACTGGGGCCAGGGACTAGCTGGCAGTATACTGGGGGCAGGGACTAGCTGGCTTATTACTGGGGGCAGGGGTGGGCTTGCTGGCTACGTACTGGGGACAGTGGCTGCTGGCTATATATTGGGGGACAGGGGGCTGACTGGCTGGAGGCTGTGACAATTGCATTTTCCACCCTAGGCTTATACTCGAGTCAATAGGCTTTTTAGTTAAAATTAGGTACCTCGCTTATTCTCGGGTCGGCTTATACACGAGTATATACAGTAATCAAAAACAAGTTATTTACTAGAAAATATATATTTTTTCTAATAAGGATCTCTATTATAAATTACCCCATTTGGTCGCAAGTAACATTCATCTACATCAATGTTAAGAAATGGGTTTGTTTCTATGCCTTTTATACAGTTTTTTTTAAGACAGAGAGATGAGTGGATCATATATGGAGATGGTATATAGTTTAATCCATTCATGGCTTGGCCTTTATAAACTATATTCAAAACTTGAAAATTTAAATTCTTCATTATGTATATCATTACCCGCTGTATCGATTGAATATGTTGTATTGCCAACATCTTTTTAATCTCCAGAAAATTGGATGCATTATACTAAACATGATTATCCTTTTAATTTTTCCATATGTTAAGAAGTGTCTGTAGACTGCAGCTTTGATCGTGGAGTCTGTGACTGGAAACAGGAGACGGAAGATGACTTTGATTGGAAGCATACAAATAGGAGCCATGGTAAGAGGTCTTCACTCAAGAAAAATAATAGGACGGGGCAAATGTCTTTTAAAGGAGACCACCTTTGCCAGCACATACAGGCCAATCTTGCTCCAATTTGGTAAAGTAATATGCAAATAAGTTTACCTGGATGAGAACAAAATATTGACTCCAGTGCCAAATTTTAGAAAGCAGCTCCCTATAAGTCAAGAAATCTTGTGACATGATTTGGAACGGATCTGATTTACTGTTGGTTTGACTAGGTGAGAGGCCATGGGCACATTTAGACAATTCAATGGTAAGAAAGTGTCATAATTTACCAAGCAAAGTACTTGCCTATCTTTTGCACTTTTGTTCACTTTACCTCAGTAGGTTATAAAATGAAAGCTGAGCTCTATTTGGTAGCCACAAGCAACTACAACAGTTGACATCAGACATTCTATTCTTCTAAATCTCCCCCTATATTTTCTTCCTGCTATAGATTGCTGTTACAGCATGTTCATACTCTTATGGCAACCACTGAGTGACATGTAGAGCTTCTTCTACATAGCTCACGGCAGCTGATTACAATCTCACTCCCTGTGGTTTCTGCTTGCTACATATGTTATGATTTTGCATATGTCAGTTTTCAGCAAAATGTACCAGAGATCAGAGGTCATGGAATGCCCTTGTGTATGCGGGTAGTAAACAATTATAGAAGAAATAAGACATTCTCTGAGTTCCAGATGCTATTTTTTCTTTTTGTATAAAATCAAGTATAACCTGAAAATAATACATCAACAGAAGGATCAAAAATCTTACTTTTTACAGATTGGTAGAAAGGATCAATAATGCTATTTTCATAAAATGAGCATATATTGTAAGCTTTACTGGGGACCACAGAGATGTGATTTTCTGAAACACTCTTTGTTAGAAATCAGCGATCACAGAGCCTGGAAACTAGCGGAAAAAAACAGAATCATCCCATATAGGTAACGAGCATGAGTTATAGCATGAGTACAACACCCCTAAAGTGGTGATAAATGTCCTTTAAGGATCTATTAGAATGCAGTGGTACCCTCAGAGCAGTCCCTGCCTGGCCCTATAGGTAGTCTATCATCTGTACAGTGGATGACACCGATTTATAACATTGTTAGTTTTAATAGGAAAATAAATAGCAAAGCCTCCATTATAGATGTAAATAGAGCCTTAAATGGGTTAATTCTAGATTTAAAGAATACAACAGTTATAGCTCAACCACTAGGATCACCAAAAGTTTCCATGTCTACCTTTCCAATTTTATTTGCCCATCTCAATACCAATTAGATAAAGTGCATTCAGATCAACTCTTGCAGTTTTCACTTTGGTTTGTGACATCTCATACATTAATATAAAATACATACAAAGAATGAATTATACTTGCTGATTATTGGATACTTGAAAATAAATATTTTGTTATACTTTTTTCTACATATATGACAAACTAATGTCCTTCTCTCAATCAGGTACTGGGTTTTATCTATCGGTTCCTGCTAGTGTTGGTCACAAGAAAGCAGTCAGTCGCCTGAGACTCCCACTTCCAAATCTGCACACAAACAGCAAGTTCTGTTTAATTTTTACATATCGTCTTGTTGGAGAAAAGTTTGGAAAACTGCGGTTGTATATGAATGAAAATACCAATCCTGCCTGGGAAGAAAACAGAAGTAAAGATGGATGGAGGATAGCAAAAATTGAAATACCTGAAACACATGGCAGTTCGTCCAGTAAGGTACAGAGGCAGAGAGTTCATAAAAACGGGTAATAAGGGGGTAATATGTAAAGTATAATTTAAACATTTTCTGTCAGCTCCCCCCTTCCTTTATAAGCCACAACCTGGACCATCTAACACTACACTACAAAAGTGAGGGATATGTGGCTTTTTGGCCTAGTTCACGCAGCAGTGATTTATATAAATTATGGCATTTTAGTGGAAGCATGCATTGTGATTTCCAAACCTCAAAAATGTATTGAAACACAAGCCAAAAACAGTGGTGGATATACATCCACAAAAAAATCTCAACTTATCACGTAGCATTGATCATCAATCAGAGCTTGACAATGATGTATCATATTTTTAAATGAATCAACTAAACCAACTACAGTATTCGCATTCTAAAAGGACGGCCCTCGAGTAATTCCTGGGCATGGAGTTACAAACCTCTGCACGGTGGCATAGCTGATTTCAAAGTTTTGCCATGTAACTGAGGTTTGGAAATTCAGACTGATATATAGCCCTCTTCTTTACATCTCTAACACCTTTGGTGTCCACAATTTATGTTCAGCATGCGTCATCTTTTATCAGTGAATAGCACTGAGACCCACAGGTCCCTCGTCCAGCATAGATGCTCCCTGGTCTATGCAAAACCTGTGTCTTGTGGTGTGGTCCGGGACCCTTGCAGGTCATCTAGCACACAGAACACAATGATGTAAATGGCTTTTAATGTACTGCAGTAACCTTGCCTTGCATGTCTGCAATGATTGTCAACCTGGCGGCACTGGCCCAGTGATGCACGGACGTAGGGACACAGGACCACTGGGGCGTTGAGTAGGCTTATCCATTTATCCGGAGCTCGATGAGGCTATTACACGCTCCCAAACGCTTCTGCAGAAAATTAGAATATTAATCAAATAACATTTTTACTAACACAGGCTACAACCCTGAAAATATAAACAAAAAAGGACCCGTCGTGATCACTGGATGAAATAAATTACACTGGCCAGCCCGTTACAGACTTTCAATGTTAGGCACAATATGAGCAATTATGTGCTACTAAAACTTAACTTTTACTTTGTATCCTCAAATTACCAATTCTTAATCCATGCTACAAAACATAAAGCCAGAATGTCAATAAAGTAAGTATATGCAGTGAAAACTGGACCTATTCCACACTTATATATCCGTATCTCCCACTTAAGATAATAGCAAGGGTAACAGTATCCACTCACATATATGCACAGGATGGCTGTGGAAATGCAACATGTCACTCAGGGTACATGGGAATGAAAACATCAATGGATTGCTCTCACTGCGTTATGAAGTCATGGGTCCTCATGCCAATCAGGGGTGTTGTAAAAAAAAATATATAAAAAGGGGTGTTGTAAAAAATATAAAAAACAGTTTAAGGCCTCATTCACACGACTGCTCAGGGGACGTATATATACGGCGACATATATACGTCGCCTATATGTCCCCCATGGGCCGTCAATGGGTGTGCGGAGCCGTACCGCTCCGTAGCCGTGAATAGATAGGACATGTCCTTTTTTTTCTCAGGATATGGCGCCATGCCCCATATATCCCTATGGAGAGGGGCGGGGGTGAGCTACTTCACTTCCTCCTCCTCTCACCGGTGCCAACCTGTGCCCGCCATGCTACAGTACGGCGGGCAACATCTGTGTGAATGTAGCCTTAGGATGACAGTAACATGGGGAATCTACCTAAAAAGATATTCTAGACAGTAGATTTTTTTCAAGTTTACCTATAAAAGTTAGAGTGCACTTTAGGTTCATTGTGAAATTTCATCCACATGCCAAATATCCAAGATTTTGAGAGTAGTATATGTATTATATGGTCCGGTATTGGGGCTTCCAGGATCCCCTGAAGGAGGTATATTTATGAAGTGAACACATGTACCAATAATGTGTTGAATAGCATGAAATACATAAAAGATTAAATAACTAGTTTTATGCCTTATGCCTTTATATCCCTTATCTTGTGCTTACACATCCTGCAGAGCATTACATAGAGAATGATCTCTCGCACTGTTCCTGGTCCCCAGTGGGTCTGACAGACTGTTTTCCCCATCAGATATGTATTCACAGGGACGATTTCATATGAGTCTAATTAACCTATCAGTACATTGTTGGAGGAAACCAGAGTACAAGGAGGAAACCCACACAAGTACTGAGAGAACATATAAACTCTGGGCAGATGTGGATAATATCAATGTCTTACTAGATTTGAAGTTGCGTCACTGATTTAGAGAAGCATAATGTTTCTTCTTGGAAAATGTCTAAAAAAACAAGCAATGAAATGACATAGGGCTAGTATCCATATATTTTGATATTCTTTTTACAAATGCCTCATAGATCAGTACAATAAAGCTAGCAGTGGTTTACCTGGCAAAGAAGCAGAACATGCCATTGCAAATTTGATAATTAGGGTGGAGCTCATTCCAAAGTCATCATATTCCCAAACACTAAAGCCGATGATACATGACCATGGCCAGATGGTGAAAAATAGGCCATTTGTTACTCAGACCAGCCACTGTGCAGATGATGGGACTCCATGCATCATATGATATATGATGCATGATATATGAAGCAAGGAGGCCCTGTTCTAATCGTGACTGACTACTTCCATCAAATACCACTATGATGCACTGCACCTTAGGTCAGTCCATGCTCTGTTTTTTTGGATCAACCACAGCCATGTACCTTCAGCCTAAGGTAAGCCTTGTGCTCACCCGGGTTGTACCTGGGCATAGCAAATGGTTGGTGCACCGCTCAGAAATGATATTGTGGGCAATACAACCATTCAAATGGATGACCGTGGATTCAAATGTAGCCGTGTCCTATCAGTATTAAAACGGTACAGTACCGGTTCGAGCACAAAACTATATAAACTGTATTTTTGTGTGCAAGGTGCTTTATAGAGTAGTTGTAGTTCTTTGCAATGCAGTTCATATGGAGAAGGACGACATGTACCATAGGAATAATATTCCACAAAGATATCTTAAAAATATATATATATATGTATATATATATATATATATATATATATATATATATATATATATATATAAAATCATCAAAGAAAAATCCCTGTGGCTACCCAAATGTGTCTAGAAAATCACATGATGCAAAAAAATAAAATAAACAAACACGTATGTAAATCCACCCAGGGTGGCCACAAATTCTAAAATGAAATATAAAAAAGTACCTTCTAATGCATTGCACCGTACCGACTGTTGCATAACCTCTTTATTACACCAACGTAAGAAACCTACTTTTAGGGACTCTCTATAATAGAATAGTTATTGTAATTTGATGTGGAGTTAATTTAGGCCCAATAACACAAATTAATTAGTTTAGGGAATGAGAATACATGAACTATATTGCCGACTAGAAGGTCCTATAACATTAAGATTCACTTTTTAATTCCAAGATAAAATAAGAAAATATTTCAAAAAATGATACATTTCTTCTGAGCACCCTACAGAACTAGTATTTTAAGAATTTTACTACTGTTCTATTCTTGCAGGTTATATTTGAAGCTGAGCGTGGGAAGGGAAAACATGGTGAAATGGCATTGGACAATGTCTTCCTAGCCTCTGGACCATGCAATGAAGACTAAAAAGAAAACAATCTCAATTAAAGAACAATATCACTTGCATACTGCAAAAATTTATTTTAACTTATGTTTACTATTTTGTATTACTTCTTTTTTGTTTGTATGTCTTTTCCATCCTAATGGAATAACCCATATAAAACTATCTCCCAACCCTTAGAATAGTCTTAAATCATTAGTTTGATGTCTGCAGCTATAGCAGGCTTTAAAGATAATAAGTAATAATGACAGTTCTCAACAATAAGGCGTCCCTTCATTTAGTTAGTCCAGCTGCTGAGATCCTAGAGATATAAGCTGTGAAGGGCCTATAAAGCTGACACAACCATAACTATAAAACATGCAGGTATATTCTGTCACTCATAGCATATATGCTCAACTTCAATGTCCCTTTAACACATTTAATCTACTTCTAACTTTTATTAAATTAGGTTAGATGATTAAATAATTATATAGACTATAGAGTTGTCATGTTTACATCCAAGAAGATTATGTACAGTATGAACAATATATTGCTTAGAGTGATCATTAAATGTCCTAGGTTAGAAAGTTATTATGCTACCTTAGTCATTTACAACTCTCCTGTTTAGCTATTTACAACTCCCCTGCTTAGTTATTTGTATTATTTTTTACACTGTTACATTTTTACCTGTGACTGTAACTATACATCATATTGTTTGTGTTCATTTTATTATTGAAAAGTATTATATATAGCACTTTTATGTGCACTGTGAAAGCCATACTTGATCTAATGCAGCATGTAATGTAGTTAACTTATCTGTGCAGTATTCATAGAATTGTTTCTTCCATTTGTCTATCTGTTAAACCACATAAGAGGTGTACATTTTAGAATGGAAGAACAAACTTATTAAAGGCTTCTTAGGAGATTCTGAAAGTGACCTATGCAGATGCATTACAATAAGTAATGAAGTGCCTTACAACAAAAGAAAAAAATTATTTACAAATAAAGTTCTGACTGTAGCTGGTTTCCTAAAGATAGGTTTTAGTGCAACTTAGTCTGGCAAAAGTCCTTAAAGGGGTTTTCCCACCCAAGAAAATTCTCACATTTCAATCCCCTATTGATGTTAACACAATAAAGATCATTTTAACCCCTTACTTTACAATTTTACTCGTTGTTATTGCTGTTTTAGATCCTATCACTCTCTAAGCTGCTCCCAGGGTGTTGGTGGTGCCTCTCTAAGCAGACATAGTTTTATCCATCTAGTTCTGTGCCATGGTTAGATTATCAGGGTGCAGGTTTATATATACACTTTCATCTGACTTCTGACCTTTACTAGTATCTTACACATAGAAAGAGATGAGACAGATCAGAGATGCATGGGATTACACAGAGGCTGATAGACATTTACTCTGTTACACTGTGAGCTCTGCTATATCTCACAGATATGTGCCTTCCTCCATCTTACCCCGCGTCACTTATCTCCTTGTAGATTGCAGCCTCTCTCTCTCTGCTCACCTGATGGAGACAGGTTGGACTTATATCTGTGAAATGAGAATTATACCCCTTTAAGGGAGGGGTGAACACAGTCCTTTTTGCAGTCCATATTCACGTAATGACTTTACCAATGCCATGCAGGATACTTTCCTTAAGAATATTTTATGCTGGTCTCCAGTTGTGATATTTCTGTGATGTTTCAACACCACTGAGGTCACCACTGTGGTCACTTGTTTCTGGAGCCAAACAGGTAGCCATGGGAGGTGCAGGGGCAGAAGTTGCTACTGGGTCCTGAATTTTAAAGGGATTTAAAGCCTTTTGAACCATATAAGAAAATACCATTTGTATCATTACCTCGAAGCTACAAGTTATGCATCTGGTGCCAAGTAACCAACAAGAAACTAGAAAGCATTTTATAGAGAATTGGTAAAGTATTAGTTATTTTGACAATACAGGCGGTCCCCTACTTAAGGACACCTGACTTACAGACAACCCATAGTTACAGACAGGCCCCTCTGACCTCTGATGAAGCTTTCTGAATATTTTAGATTGCAATAATCAGCTGTAAGGTGTCTGTAATGAAGCTTTATTGACAATCCTTGGTCCCATTACAGCAAAAAAAGTTTAAACTCCAAATGTCACTGGGGCCAATTTTTAAAATCTACAATTATATATAATTGTAGATCTACAATTATAAAATATACAGTTTCGACTTACATACAAATTCAACTTAAGAACAAACCTCCGGACCCTATCTTGTACGTAACCCGGGGACTGCCTGTATCATTTATTTACAGAAAAACTCATGGGCTGGGAAAAATGGCTTGAAGGACATCTACCATCAGTTGTACTGATGCTAGACATGTTATACCTGAGTTTGTAATTGCGGCAATATAGAGTTGTAAAAATTATCAGTCTGGGGCACTCGAAGCGACTCATCTTTTAATTTATTCACTCCCCTAAACGATACAAGTTCCACCCACCCACAGTGCATAGAGCAGCTGATGTGGGGAGCTGTATAGTACAGGGGAGTGAATTAATTAGAAGATGAGTTGCTCTGAGGTGCTCCAGTGACGTAGCCAGAGCGTCCCAGAGGATCCGCATAATTTTTATAACTCTATATTACTGCAATCGGGGTGTATAGAGTTATAATAAAAGAAGTCCTAAAGAGAATAGAACTCATGGCAGATGTCCTTCAAAATGCAAAACTATCATTTCATATCATAGTGTGCTAGAAGTTACAATAATTTAATTCAATAATGATTTATTACACACTGAATAACTTTGAAGACAGGGACCAAAAACATATATAGAAAGTAATAAAGTTCTAAGCTCCCATTTTAGGTCTTGCCAAGGCTGCATACAAGTCAGCAAATTGTGTATAATCAAAAAGACTTAAAGAGGTTTGCCCATGAAAGAAACATCTCCAAATGCAATCCCCTAGTTGTGTTTACAAGATTTTTAAACCCCTTACTTTAGAACTTTACTCCGTTTTGTTGCTTTTTTAGCTGCTATCACGCCGTAGGTTAGTCAGTGTAGAATTCCACAGTGTGGGCGGTGACTCTATAATCAGACACTTCATAATATCTCTATTTCTTTGTGCTGACAGTGTGGTGAGATTATCAGTGTACAGGTTTATATACAAGTAAATTCAGCTTCTGAACATTCTACTAGTATCTGACACTTGGAAAGAGAAAAGAGACTGATCAGAGATAAGAAATAATGAGATCTATATTACACATGACATTCTCCCTTCTGCTATCACCGCCATTACATACTGTCAGCTCTACTATATCTCCCCCTTTCTCTCCCCTCAATAAAGATCTTATCTGCCTGTAGCTTGTAGCTTTACTGTTCTCATGATGCTGTTGTTTGCAGGCAGGATGTCAGTGTGTGTGAGAGCTCGTCTTGGAATGCAATTATGGGGGCTAGAGGCAGAGAGCAGTTCAGCTCAGTGCAGCATCAGACGAAACCAAAATTGTGTACACCAGTACTGATAGATACAGGTTGTAATTATATCTGTGAAATGCTGTATTTTGGTTAATAACATTGGATAAGAGAATGTGTTATTTTGTAATCCTGAGTATATTTAAGAATCTTGTCTTTGTGGGAATACCCCTTTAAAGCACATTTCAAATATGCTCTTTAATAAACCACAATACAGCCTTCAGTATAAAATATCTTACTATACATTTGCATGTGTAATTGCAAAAAATAGAGAGCATGACAAAGTGAGCGCATAGTTGCACAGCATAAATAGCATAAAATTTGTTTCCATAGAAAATCAAAATCATACATTATTGTGTAAACAAATGTCTCAATTGAACTGAGTATGTGTGGGAGCATGATGCTATGATGTGGGCAATGTATCTGTTTTGCTATTTTTTAAATAATTTTGTTTAAACAACATGGGTATGATTTCAATAATTATAAGTTGCAGAAGTGAAGACAAATCATAACATTCTAGAATGTTTCGGGGCACATTTTGATGAACGGAAAACGCAGCCAGATGGCGAACACATAAAGAGCAACAAACAACTAATACAGTGTTTGCATATTTTGATGTAGGCCAGATGTCTGAATTAGGTGGAATAAGAAATGCCTACTGTGCAAGTGACAATCCACTAACCTTCAGTAGCTCATTGGTTGTCCAAAACTTTCAACATGTGAGACTTGATATGTTAGGAAGGACCTGTCAAAGTCTAGGCTAACTCCTAATTTTTCCCCTCCATCTAACACAGGGAAGGTCTGCCAGATACCGGTACATTCCCTAATTTAAAATTTGGAAATGTTCCTGTTGTATTTGAATGTCTTCCCATTTTAGAACTATAGTACATTTTTTCAATTGAACCAATGGTTTGTTCACTTATCAAAAAGCAGCACAAATGAGAAGTAGACTACCACTTGGGACTACACCATAATGCAGCATGTGTTGCAGCGTGCCTCTGTTCTTTAATCACATTAATGAGAGGACAATTCTTTATAGGAAAACTACATCTGCCTTATGTTATGACTAAAAAAGGGGAAAGCATCATCAAACTTATGGTCCTAGAAAAAAGTTAGTTTAAAAGTTACACATTCTTTTTTCCGAATAATATTATCTTGGGTACAGACTGTGAAGAAGATCTCATTCTCACAGTTGCTGCAGCTGTGTTTAGTGATATGACATATGAGAGAAAACACACATAAACAACAACAGACACCATTATCTAGGACTACAATCATCTGGAGATGTGATGGAATCCAGAAGAAGAAACATGTTTTACATCATGTTTTCTCTACAACATTTGGTAACAAATGCAAAGTGGGTTCTACTTATATTTCTAGAGGTACTAACGCCCACTCTGGCAGCAACAGAATTGCTTAAAGGGAACCTGTAACCAAGAGACCCATTTTTAGCACTCCCCCAGCCCCCCTAGAGCATAGCACATACACTGCCAAAGTGTTTTTGTATTAAAAATTGGTTTTACAGAAAAAAAGATATGTTATATTGTACCTTTCATTAGCATCTGCTGTGTGACTAGGCAGTTGCCAATTGAGAGGGGCTGGAAAGGAGCAGTCCCCCCACCCTTGGGAAACAGCTACTCCATGTGACCTTTTCAAATATATGAAAACACCCATCACTTGGCTTAGCGACGCCCCCTGCTCCTCTACAGCCAATCCCGAGTGTGGGGAGTTATTCATATATTTGTAAAGGTCACATGTTTCCCAAGGGTGGGGATAACTGCTCCTTTCCAGCCCCTCCCAATTGGCAACTGCCTAGTCACACAGCAGATGCTAATGAAAGGTACAATATAACAAAAACCTATTTTTTATTTAAAAAAAACACTTTGGCAGTGTATGTACTATGCTCTGTGGGGACTGGGGGAGTGCTAAAAAAAGGAATTAATCCTCACCGGTAATTCGGTTTCCATAAGTCCACCATGACAGCCCCCTGGAGGTTGCTTCCCCTTGCTCTGTAGGACCAGAAATTGAGAGAATTAAAAGGCCCTCCCCCAACCTCCCACCAGTGTATACCAAATAACTACACCGGTATAAGCTTCAACTCAATTTTATTTAGCATGTTACATTCACATACAGTATTTACAAGAAGAAACCATCAAAACAACAAGGGAGGGAAATAATAGGGCCGTCATGGTGGACTTATGGAAACCGAATTACCGGTGAGGACTAATTCCTTTTTTCCATTTCGTCCCCCATGACGGCCCTGTGGAGGCATACCAAATTATCACCAGTTAGGGAGGGACCACAGCTTGTAGGACTTTACGGCCGAAGGCCAGATCTTTTGCCATGGCTATATTTAGTCGGTAATGGTTAACAAAAGTGCAATTCGAGCTTCAAGTGGCGGCTCTGCCAATTTCATCAATGGAGGCTCCCCCTCTCTCAGCCCAAGATGTGCAGACTGCTCGGGTAGAGTGAGCACTTTTCTTCATAGGAATAGGAACACCTTTAAGATCGTAGCATTCCCTGATCGCATTTGTGATCCATGGGCCAATAGTTGACTTAGAGGCTTTTCTTCCCTTATTTTTCCCTGCAAATTGAACGAAAAGGTTTGAATCCTTTATCCAGGGATTTGAGACCTCTAAGTATCTAAGTGCTGAACGCCTTACGTCTAGGAGATGCCTCTTCTCTTCCGTAGCATTCTTAGGCTGACGACAGAAGGTTGGCAATATGATCTCCTGACTCCTGTGAAAGTTAGAAACAACTTTAGGTAGAAAATTTCAATCGAGTCTTAGAGTAATTCTATCCTCTGAAACTGATAGATAAGGTTCACAAATCGACAAGGCCTGAAATTCCCCTATCCTTCTAGCGGATCTGATGGCAACTAGAAATGCTGTTTTAAGCATTAACAAACGTATATTATTTGAGTCATTGGGTTCAAAGGGGTTTGAAGTTAACGCATCTAAGACCAAGGAAAGGTCCCACTGGGGGGAAGATTCCGTTACGGTAGGTCTTAAGCGGGTGCAGGTCTGAACCCACCCGTGTTCCGCAAGAGCTGTATCAAAATATGCGCTTAAAGCTGACACCTGGACTATCAGGGTACTAGGCCGCAAACCCTTGTCGAATCCCTCCTGTAGGAAATCAAGAACCTGGCAGATATTAGGAGAATCTTGGTCAGGTTGGTCTTTTGACCAAGCACAGAATTTTTTCCATATCTTAAAATAAATAGCATGGGTCACAGGCTTCCTAATATTCCTCAAAGTCTTTATTACCTTAAAGGAGAGTCCTTCTGTGTTCAGGAAGGCACTTTCAGGAACCAGGCTGATAGATTCAGGAACCCTGGGTTCTGTTGTAAGTCTGGTCCCTGGTGCAGGAGGTCTGGAGTTTTGGGAAGGATGAAAGGAAGGTCTAGAGACAATTTTTTCAGAAGCGGAAACCAGCTTTTCTACGGCCAAAAGGGAACTACTAGAATCAGCTTGGCCGGGCTGGACACTAACTTCTGGAGAACTCTGTTGATCAGAGGAACTGGAGGGAATGCATAGAGGAGGTCCTGATCCCAAGACTGGGAGAAGGCATCCAGGCCCCAAAGCAACTTCCTTCGGATTTAGGGAATAGAATTGACTTTCGAATTTGTCCTGGATGCGAAGAGATCAATGGAAGGATTTCCCCATCTGAGGACAATCTCCTGGAAGACTTCGGTGTTCAGACTCCATTTGTAAGGGAGAATAGGTGTTCTGCTGAGGTAGTCTGCTACCCCGTTCTCTGAGCCTCTCAGATGAACTGCTGAAACTGAAAGAACATTTTCTTCTGCCCAAGAAAATATTCTCTGGGATATGTTCTGAAGCTTCCTTGACCTTGTTCCGCCCTGCCTCTTTAAATATGCAACCGTAGTTGTATTGTCGGAGAAGATCTTTAGGTGCTTCCCTTTTAGATCCTTGGTACAGGCTTCCAGGGTTTTTAGGACGGCTTTCAATTCCCTTTCGTTTGAGGATGCACAAGACATTGAATGGGACCAGAGGCCCTGAACATACTTCCCCGGAAGAAAAGCTCCACAACCTGAGGTGCTGGCATCCATCTGGATCCGGATTATTGGCCAGAGAACCCAGTTCACACCTCTTTGAAGGTGATCGAGATCCTTCCACCAGTCAAAGGATTTTTTTTACTGTTGAAGGAATCTTTAGCTGTAAGTTCAGGTGACGGTGATCTTTGTCCCATTTTGACAGGATCCAGGACTGTAGAGGTCTTGTATTGTTCTGGCACCAGGCTACACTTTGGATGCAGGAAGTCATGGATCCCAGAAGCCTCATTGCTGCTCATATCGAGATGTATTTCCTCCTCTGGAAGTCTTTGATTTTCAGAAGTAATCTGTCTACTTTTTCCTGCAGAAGATAAGAAGTTTGGGTTAATGAATTTAAGGATACTCCCAAAAACTCTTTTATGGGATTGGGAACAAGATCGGATTTTTCCAAATTTATAATCCAGCCCAACTCCTGAAGAACTTCTTTTGTTTTTCTAGATTGCTTACCAAGTTTCCCACTATCGTCTAGGTATGGGACCATTAGGTCTTTTTCGGTCCTCAAGTATTTGACCACTTCTGCCATGACTTTGGTAGACTCGGGGAGCTGAAGAAAGACCAAAGGGTAAGGCTGTAAATTGGAAATGAGGCTCTTCCCCTGAGGGAGTAACCACTGCAAAACGCAAAAAACTTCTGAGAATCTGCATGAATGGGAATATGATAGTATGCATCTTTGAGATCCAGAGTACACAAAGATGCATTGCGGTTAGATTTTATGGATTCCATTTTGAACTTGACATATGTCACCCATTTGTTCAAGAATTTAAAATTTATGATTAACCTGTAAGACCCATTTGGCTTCTTTATTAGGAAAAGGGGGGAGTAGTGACCCGTACCTTTCTCTTCTGGAGGGACTGGACAAACCACTTCCAGATTCTGCAGGGTAGACACTTGATCCCAAAGATGATGTGTCAGACTTCCTGAGGACTGCCTGGATACAAAAAACCGATGAGGAGGAGAAGACAAAAAATTCTATACGGTAACCATCCTAGATAATGGAAGTCACCCACCTGTTGTTTCTTATGTTCTTCCACTGGGGGAGAAAGTTCTTTAACCTTCCCCCCACCCTAGCGTCATTGCTTCTTTTCTTGTTTGTTCGATGAACTGAATAGGAATGGCTTATTCTTTACTCCCCTGGAGCTATTCCAGAAGCCCTGTCTCCATGAATATCTCCCTTTATTCTTTGGCTGGTTGTTCTAGTCAAGAATCTCATCTAGCTCCGATCCGAACAAGAATTCACCTGAAAAAGGAAGGCTGCAAAGTTTTGCTTTAGAGCGAATGTCCCCAGACCATTATTTTAACCAGAGCACACTTCTGGTAGCATTTGAGAGGGCGGCATCTCTTGAGGAAAAGTGAATTGACTCTGCTGAAGCATCAGCTAAAAAAGCTGTGGCATATTTAAGTAATGGCAGTGAATCCAAAATATCTTCTCTAGGGGTGCCTTCCCTGAGATGGTCTTCTAAACCCCCTAATCAGAAGAGGAGAGTGCGGGATACTGAGGTTGCAGCAATGTTTGTTTTAATTGTAGTCATAGAAGACTCCCAAAGTTTTTTAAGTAGACAGTCCGATTTCCTGTCCACTGCATCTTTAAGTTGCGTGGAATCCTCAAATTTTCTATAACAGGAAACACCCTCGCTTTCTTCTGTCTCAGTCCCCCAAATAATTAATCTACCATGGATTTTTCTTCTACTTTATCCTCAATTCTTAAGGTATCCCTTAGGGCCTTTATCAAGCTATCCAAATCTTCATTGGCAAACAAAATTTTGGGTCATTAACGATTGTCTAAAAGACTCA
>WNYA01003451.1:0-25325 GCA_019512145.1 Engystomops pustulosus | reverse complement strand
TGAGTCTTTTAGACAATCGTTAATGACCCAAAATTTTGTTTGCCAATGAAGATTTGGATAGCTTGATAAAGGCCCTAAGGGATACCTTAAGAATTGAGGATAAAGTAGAAGAAAAATCCATGGTAGATTAATTATTTGGGGGACTGAGACAGAAGAAAGCGAGGGTGTTTCCTGTTATAGAAAATTTGAGGATTCCACGCAACTTAAAGATGCAGTGGACAGGAAATCGGACTGTCTACTTAAAAAACTTTGGGAGTCTTCTATGACTACAATTAAAACAAACATTGCTGCAACCTCAGTATCCCGCACTCTCCTCTTCTGATTAGGGGGTTTAGAAGACCATCTCAGGGAAGGCACCCCTAGAGAAGATATTTTGGATTCACTGCCATTACTTAAATATGCCACAGCTTTTTTAGCTGATGCTTCAGCAGAGTCAATTCACTTTTCCTCAAGAGATGCCGCCCTCTCAAATGCTACCAGAAGTGTGCTCTGGTTAAAATAATGGTCTGGGGACATTCGCTCTAAAGCAAAACTTTGCAGCCTTCCTTTTTCAGGTGAATTCTTGTTCGGATCGGAGCTAGATGAGATTCTTGACTAGAACAACCAGCCAAAGAATAAAGGGAGATATTCATGGAGACAGGGCTTCTGGAATAGCTCCAGGGGAGTAAAGAATAAGCCATTCCTATTCAGTTCATCGAACAAACAAGAAAAGAAGCAATGACGCTAGGGTGGGGGGAAGGTTAAAGAACTTTCTCCCCCAGTGGAAGAACATAAGAAACAACAGGTGGGTGACTTCCATTATCTAGGATGGTTACCGTATAGAATTTTTTGTCTTCTCCTCCTCATCGGTTTTTTGTATCCAGGCAGTCCTCAGGAAGTCTGACACATCATCTTTGGGATCAAGTGTCTACCCTGCAGAATCTGGAAGTGGTTTGTCCAGTCCCTCCAGAAGAGAAAGGTACGGGTCACTACTCCCCCCTTTTCCTAATAAAGAAGCCAAATGGGTCTTACAGGTTAATCATAAATTTTAAATTCTTGAACAAATGGGTGACATATGTCAAGTTCAAAATGGAATCCATAAAATCTAACCGCAATGCATCTTTGTGTACTCTGGATCTCAAAGATGCATACTATCATATTCCCATTCATGCAGATTCTCAGAAGTTTTTTGCGTTTTGCAGTGGTTACTCCCTCAGGGGAAGAGCCTCATTTCCAATTTACAGCCTTACCCTTTGGTCTTTCTTCAGCTCCCCGAGTCTACCAAAGTCATGGCAGAAGTGGTCAAATACTTGAGGACCGAAAAAGACCTAATGGTCCCATACCTAGACGATAGTGGGAAACTTGGTAAGCAATCTAGAAAAACAAAAGAAGTTCTTCAGGAGTTGGGCTGGATTATAAATTTGGAAAAATCCGATCTTGTTCCCAATCCCATAAAAGAGTTTTTGGGAGTATCCTTAAATTCATTAACCCAAACTTCTTATCTTCTGCAGGAAAAAGTAGACAGATTACTTCTGAAAATCAAAGACTTCCAGAGGAGGAAATACATCTCGATATGAGCAGCAATGAGGCTTCTGGGATCCATGACTTCCTGCATCCAAAGTGTAGCCTGGTGCCAGAACAATACAAGACCTCTACAGTCCTGGATCCTGTCAAAATGGGACAAAGATCACCGTCACCTGAACTTACAGCTAAAGATTCCTTCAACAGTAAAAAAAATCCTTTGACTGGTGGAAGGATCTCGATCACCTTCAAAGAGGTGTGAACTGGGTTCTCTGGCCAATAATCCGGATCCAGATGGATGCCAGCACCTCAGGTTGTGGAGCTTTTCTTCCGGGGAAGTATGTTCAGGGCCTCTGGTCCCATTCAATGTCTTGTGCATCCTCAAACGAAAGGGAATTGAAAGCCGTCCTAAAAACCCTGGAAGCCTGTACCAAGGATCTAAAAGGGAAGCACCTAAAGATCTTCTCCGACAATACAACTACGGTTGCATATTTAAAGAGGCAGGGCGGAACAAGGTCAAGGAAGCTTCAGAACATATCCCAGAGAATATTTTCTTGGGCAGAAGAAAATGTTCTTTCAGTTTCAGCAGTTCATCTGAGAGGCTCAGAGAACGGGGTAGCAGACTACCTCAGCAGAACACCTATTCTCCCTTACAAATGGAGTCTGAACACCGAAGTCTTCCAGGAGATTGTCCTCAGATGGGGAAATCCTTCCATTGATCTCTTCGCATCCAGGACAAATTCGAAAGTCAATTCTATTCCCTAAATCCGAAGGAAGTTGCTTTGGGGCCTGGATGCCTTCTCCCAGTCTTGGGATCAGGACCTCCTCTATGCATTCCCTCCAGTTCCTCTGATCAACAGAGTTCTCCAGAAGTTAGTGTCCAGCCCGGCCAAGCTGATTCTAGTAGTTCCCTTTTGGCCGTAGAAAAGCTGGTTTCCGCTTCTGAAAAAATTGTCTCTAGACCTTCCTTTCATCCTTCCCAAAACTCCAGACCTCCTGCACCAGGGACCAGACTTACAACAGAACCCAGGGTTCCTGAATCTATCAGCCTGGTTCCTGAAAGTGCCTTCCTGAACACAGAAGGACTCTCCTTTAAGGTAATAAAGACTTTGAGGAATATTAGGAAGCCTGTGACCCATGCTATTTATTTTAAGATATGGAAAAAATTCTGTGCTTGGTCAAAAGACCAACCTGACCAAGATTCTCCTAATATCTGCCAGGTTCTTGATTTCCTACAGGAGGGATTCGACAAGGGTTTGCGGCCTAGTACCCTGATAGTCCAGGTGTCAGCTTTAAGCGCATATTTTGATACAGCTCTTGCGGAACACGGGTGGGTTCAGACCTGCACCCGCTTAAGACCTACCGTAACGGAATCTTCCCCCCAGTGGGACCTTTCCTTGGTCTTAGATGCGTTAACTTCAAACCCCTTTGAACCCAATGACTCAAATAATATACGTTTGTTAATGCTTAAAACAGCATTTCTAGTTGCCATCAGATCCGCTAGAAGGATAGGGGAATTTCAGGCCTTGTCGATTTGTGAACCTTATCTATCAGTTTCAGAGGATAGAATTACTCTAAGACTCGATTGAAATTTTCTACCTAAAGTTGTTTCTAACTTTCACAGGAGTCAGGAGATCATATTGCCAACCTTCTGTCGTCAGCCTAAGAATGCTACGGAAGAGAAGAGGCATCTCCTAGACGTAAGGCGTTCAGCACTTAGATACTTAGAGGTCTCAAATCCCTGGATAAAGGATTCAAACCTTTTCGTTCAATTTGCAGGGAAAAATAAGGGAAGAAAAGCCTCTAAGTCAACTATTGGCCCATGGATCACAAATGCGATCAGGGAATGCTACGATCTTAAAGGTGTTCCTATTCCTATGAAGAAAAGTGCTCACTCTACCCGAGCAGTCTGCACATCTTGGGCTGAGAGAGGGGGAGCCTCCATTGATGAAATTGGCAGAGCCGCCACTTGAAGCTCGAATTGCACTTTTGTTAACCATTACCGACTAAATATAGCCATGGCAAAAGATCTGGCCTTCGGCCGTAAAGTCCTACAAGCTGTGGTCCCTCCCTAACTGGTGATAATTTGGTATGCCTCCACAGGGCCGTCATGGGGGACGAAATGGAAAAAAGGAATTAGTCCTCACCGGTAATTCGGTTTCCATAAGTCCACCATGACGGCCCTATTATTTCCCTCCCTTGTTGTTTTGATGGTTTCTTCTTGTAAATACTGTATGTGAATGTAACATGCTAAATAAAATTGAGTTGAAGCTTATACCGGTGTAGTTATTTGGTATACACTGGTGGGAGGTTGGGGGAGGGCCTTTTAATTCTCTCAATTTCTGGTCCTACAGAGCAAGGGGAAGCAACCTCCAGGGGGCTGTCATGGTGGACTTATGGAAACCGAATTACCGGTGAGGATTAATTCCTTTTTTTAGCACTCCCCCAGTCCCCACAGAGCATAGTACATACACTGCCAAAGTGTTTTTTTTAAATAAAAAATAGGTTTTTGTTATATTGTACCTTTCATTAGCATCTGCTGTGTGACTAGGCAGTTGCCAATTGGGAGGGGCTGGAAAGGAGCAGTTATCCCCACCCTTGGGAAACATGTGACCTTTACAAATATATGAATAACTCCCCACACTCGGGATTGGCTGTAGAGGAGCAGGGGGCGTCGCTAAGCCAAGTGATGGGTGTTTTCATATATTTGAAAAGGTCACATGGAGTAGCTGTTTCCCAAGGGTGGGGGGACTGCTCCTTTCCAGCCCCTCTCAATTGGCAACTGCCTAGTCACACAGCAGATGCTAATGAAAGGTACAATATAACATATCTTTTTTTCTGTAAAACCAATTTTTAATACAAAAACACTTTGGCAGTGTATGTGCTATGCTCTAGGGGGGCTGGGGGAGTGCTAAAAATGGGTCTCTTGGTTACAGGTTCCCTTTAAGCAATTCTGTTGCTGCCAGAGTGGGCGTTAGTACCTCTAGAAATATAAGTAGAACCCACTTTGCATTTGTTACCAAATGTTGTAGAGAAAACATGATGTAAAACATGTTTCTTCTTCTGGATTCCATCACATCTCCAGATGATTGTAGTCCTAGATAATGGTGTCTGTTGTTGTTTATGTGTGTTTTCTCTCATATGTCATATCACTAAACACAGCTGCAGCAACTGTGAGAATGAGATCTTCTTCACAGTCTGTACCCAAGATAATATTATTCGGAAAAAAGAATGTGTAACTTTTAAACTAACTTTTTTCTAGGACCATAAGTTTGATGATGCTTTCCCCTTTTTTAGTCATAACATAAGGCAGATGTAGTTTTCCTATAAAGAATTGTCCTCTCATTAATGTGATTAAAGAACAGAGGCACGCTGCAACACATGCTGCATTATGGTGTAGTCCCAAGTGGTAGTCTACTTCTCATTTGTGCTGCTTTTTGATAAGTGAACAAACCATTGGTTCAATTGAAAAAATGTACTATAGTTCTAAAATGGGAAGACATTCAAATACAACAGGAACATTTCCAAATTTTAAATTAGGGAATGTACCGGTATCTGGCAGACCTTCCCTGTGTTAGATGGAGGGGAAAAATTAGGAGTTAGCCTAGACTTTGACAGGTCCTTCCTAACATATCAAGTCTCACATGTTGAAAGTTTTGGACAACCAATGAGCTACTGAAGGTTAGTGGATTGTCACTTGCACAGTAGGCATTTCTTATTCCACCTAATTCAGACATCTGGCCTACATCAAAATATGCAAACACTGTATTAGTTGTTTGTTGCTCTTTATGTGTTCGCCATCTGGCTGCGTTTTCCGTTCATCAAAATGTGCCCCGAAACATTCTAGAATGTTATGATTTGTCTTCACTTCTGCAACTTATAATTATTGAAATCATACCCATGTTGTTTAAACAAAATTATTTAAAAAATAGCAAAACAGATACATTGCCCACATCATAGCATCATGCTCCCACACATACTCAGTTCAATTGAGACATTTGTTTACACAATAATGTATGATTTTGATTTTCTATGGAAACAAATTTTATGCTATTTATGCTGTGCAACTATGCGCTCACTTTGTCATGCTCTCTATTTTTTGCAATTACACATGCAAATGTATAGTAAGATATTTTATACTGAAGGCTGTATTGTGGTTTATTAAAGAGCATATTTGAAATGTGCTTTAAAGGGGTATTCCCACAAAGACAAGATTCTTAAATATACTCAGGATTACAAAATAACACATTCTCTTATCCAATGTTATTAACCAAAATACAGCATTTCACAGATATAATTACAACCTGTATCTATCAGTACTGGTGTACACAATTTTGGTTTCGTCTGATGCTGCACTGAGCTGAACTGCTCTCTGCCTCTAGCCCCCATAATTGCATTCCAAGACGAGCTCTCACACACACTGACATCCTGCCTGCAAACAACAGCATCATGAGAACAGTAAAGCTACAAGCTACAGGCAGATAAGATCTTTATTGAGGGGAGAGAAAGGGGGAGATATAGTAGAGCTGACAGTATGTAATGGCGGTGATAGCAGAAGGGAGAATGTCATGTGTAATATAGATCTCATTATTTCTTATCTCTGATCAGTCTCTTTTCTCTTTCCAAGTGTCAGATACTAGTAGAATGTTCAGAAGCTGAATTTACTTGTATATAAACCTGTACACTGATAATCTCACCACACTGTCAGCACAAAGAAATAGAGATATTATGAAGTGTCTGATTATAGAGTCACCGCCCACACTGTGGAATTCTACACTGACTAACCTACGGCGTGATAGCAGCTAAAAAAGCAACAAAACGGAGTAAAGTTCTAAAGTAAGGGGTTTAAAAATCTTGTAAACACAACTAGGGGATTGCATTTGGAGATGTTTCTTTCATGGGCAAACCTCTTTAAGTCTTTTTGATTATACACAATTTGCTGACTTGTATGCAGCCTTGGCAAGACCTAAAATGGGAGCTTAGAACTTTATTACTTTCTATATATGTTTTTGGTCCCTGTCTTCAAAGTTATTCAGTGTGTAATAAATCATTATTGAATTAAATTATTGTAACTTCTAGCACACTATGATATGAAATGATAGTTTTGCATTTTGAAGGACATCTGCCATGAGTTCTATTCTCTTTAGGACTTCTTTTATTATAACTCTATACACCCCGATTGCAGTAATATAGAGTTATAAAAATTATGCGGATCCTCTGGGACGCTCTGGCTACGTCACTGGAGCACCTCAGAGCAACTCATCTTCTAATTAATTCACTCCCCTGTACTATACAGCTCCCCACATCAGCTGCTCTATGCACTGTGGGTGGGTGGAACTTGTATCGTTTAGGGGAGTGAATAAATTAAAAGATGAGTCGCTTCGAGTGCCCCAGACTGATAATTTTTACAACTCTATATTGCCGCAATTACAAACTCAGGTATAACATGTCTAGCATCAGTACAACTGATGGTAGATGTCCTTCAAGCCATTTTTCCCAGCCCATGAGTTTTTCTGTAAATAAATGATACAGGCAGTCCCCGGGTTACGTACAAGATAGGGTCCGGAGGTTTGTTCTTAAGTTGAATTTGTATGTAAGTCGAAACTGTATATTTTATAATTGTAGATCTACAATTATATATAATTGTAGATTTTAAAAATTGGCCCCAGTGACATTTGGAGTTTAAACTTTTTTTGCTGTAATGGGACCAAGGATTGTCAATAAAGCTTCATTACAGACACCTTACAGCTGATTATTGCAATCTAAAATATTCAGAAAGCTTCATCAGAGGTCAGAGGGGCCTGTCTGTAACTATGGGTTGTCTGTAAGTCAGGTGTCCTTAAGTAGGGGACCGCCTGTATTGTCAAAATAACTAATACTTTACCAATTCTCTATAAAATGCTTTCTAGTTTCTTGTTGGTTACTTGGCACCAGATGCATAACTTGTAGCTTCGAGGTAATGATACAAATGGTATTTTCTTATATGGTTCAAAAGGCTTTAAATCCCTTTAAAATTCAGGACCCAGTAGCAACTTCTGCCCCTGCACCTCCCATGGCTACCTGTTTGGCTCCAGAAACAAGTGACCACAGTGGTGACCTCAGTGGTGTTGAAACATCACAGAAATATCACAACTGGAGACCAGCATAAAATATTCTTAAGGAAAGTATCCTGCATGGCATTGGTAAAGTCATTACGTGAATATGGACTGCAAAAAGGACTGTGTTCACCCCTCCCTTAAAGGGGTATAATTCTCATTTCACAGATATAAGTCCAACCTGTCTCCATCAGGTGAGCAGAGAGAGAGAGGCTGCAATCTACAAGGAGATAAGTGACGCGGGGTAAGATGGAGGAAGGCACATATCTGTGAGATATAGCAGAGCTCACAGTGTAACAGAGTAAATGTCTATCAGCCTCTGTGTAATCCCATGCATCTCTGATCTGTCTCATCTCTTTCTATGTGTAAGATACTAGTAAAGGTCAGAAGTCAGATGAAAGTGTATATATAAACCTGCACCCTGATAATCTAACCATGGCACAGAACTAGATGGATAAAACTATGTCTGCTTAGAGAGGCACCACCAACACCCTGGGAGCAGCTTAGAGAGTGATAGGATCTAAAACAGCAATAACAACGAGTAAAATTGTAAAGTAAGGGGTTAAAATGATCTTTATTGTGTTAACATCAATAGGGGATTGAAATGTGAGAATTTTCTTGGGTGGGAAAACCCCTTTAAGGACTTTTGCCAGACTAAGTTGCACTAAAACCTATCTTTAGGAAACCAGCTACAGTCAGAACTTTATTTGTAAATAATTTTTTTCTTTTGTTGTAAGGCACTTCATTACTTATTGTAATGCATCTGCATAGGTCACTTTCAGAATCTCCTAAGAAGCCTTTAATAAGTTTGTTCTTCCATTCTAAAATGTACACCTCTTATGTGGTTTAACAGATAGACAAATGGAAGAAACAATTCTATGAATACTGCACAGATAAGTTAACTACATTACATGCTGCATTAGATCAAGTATGGCTTTCACAGTGCACATAAAAGTGCTATATATAATACTTTTCAATAATAAAATGAACACAAACAATATGATGTATAGTTACAGTCACAGGTAAAAATGTAACAGTGTAAAAAATAATACAAATAACTAAGCAGGGGAGTTGTAAATAGCTAAACAGGAGAGTTGTAAATGACTAAGGTAGCATAATAACTTTCTAACCTAGGACATTTAATGATCACTCTAAGCAATATATTGTTCATACTGTACATAATCTTCTTGGATGTAAACATGACAACTCTATAGTCTATATAATTATTTAATCATCTAACCTAATTTAATAAAAGTTAGAAGTAGATTAAATGTGTTAAAGGGACATTGAAGTTGAGCATATATGCTATGAGTGACAGAATATACCTGCATGTTTTATAGTTATGGTTGTGTCAGCTTTATAGGCCCTTCACAGCTTATATCTCTAGGATCTCAGCAGCTGGACTAACTAAATGAAGGGACGCCTTATTGTTGAGAACTGTCATTATTACTTATTATCTTTAAAGCCTGCTATAGCTGCAGACATCAAACTAATGATTTAAGACTATTCTAAGGGTTGGGAGATAGTTTTATATGGGTTATTCCATTAGGATGGAAAAGACATACAAACAAAAAAGAAGTAATACAAAATAGTAAACATAAGTTAAAATAAATTTTTGCAGTATGCAAGTGATATTGTTCTTTAATTGAGATTGTTTTCTTTTTAGTCTTCATTGCATGGTCCAGAGGCTAGGAAGACATTGTCCAATGCCATTTCACCATGTTTTCCCTTCCCACGCTCAGCTTCAAATATAACCTGCAAGAATAGAACAGTAGTAAAATTCTTAAAATACTAGTTCTGTAGGGTGCTCAGAAGAAATGTATCATTTTTTGAAATATTTTCTTATTTTATCTTGGAATTAAAAAGTGAATCTTAATGTTATAGGACCTTCTAGTCGGCAATATAGTTCATGTATTCTCATTCCCTAAACTAATTAATTTGTGTTATTGGGCCTAAATTAACTCCACATCAAATTACAATAACTATTCTATTATAGAGAGTCCCTAAAAGTAGGTTTCTTACGTTGGTGTAATAAAGAGGTTATGCAACAGTCGGTACGGTGCAATGCATTAGAAGGTACTTTTTTATATTTCATTTTAGAATTTGTGGCCACCCTGGGTGGATTTACATACGTGTTTGTTTATTTTATTTTTTTGCATCATGTGATTTTCTAGACACATTTGGGTAGCCACAGGGATTTTTCTTTGATGATTTTATATATATATATATATATATATATATATATATATATATATATATATACATATATATATATATTTTTAAGATATCTTTGTGGAATATTATTCCTATGGTACATGTCGTCCTTCTCCATATGAACTGCATTGCAAAGAACTACAACTACTCTATAAAGCACCTTGCACACAAAAATACAGTTTATATAGTTTTGTGCTCGAACCGGTACTGTACCGTTTTAATACTGATAGGACACGGCTACATTTGAATCCACGGTCATCCATTTGAATGGTTGTATTGCCCACAATATCATTTCTGAGCGGTGCACCAACCATTTGCTATGCCCAGGTACAACCCGGGTGAGCACAAGGCTTACCTTAGGCTGAAGGTACATGGCTGTGGTTGATCCAAAAAAACAGAGCATGGACTGACCTAAGGTGCAGTGCATCATAGTGGTATTTGATGGAAGTAGTCAGTCACGATTAGAACAGGGCCTCCTTGCTTCATATATCATGCATCATATATCATATGATGCATGGAGTCCCATCATCTGCACAGTGGCTGGTCTGAGTAACAAATGGCCTATTTTTCACCATCTGGCCATGGTCATGTATCATCGGCTTTAGTGTTTGGGAATATGATGACTTTGGAATGAGCTCCACCCTAATTATCAAATTTGCAATGGCATGTTCTGCTTCTTTGCCAGGTAAACCACTGCTAGCTTTATTGTACTGATCTATGAGGCATTTGTAAAAAGAATATCAAAATATATGGATACTAGCCCTATGTCATTTCATTGCTTGTTTTTTTAGACATTTTCCAAGAAGAAACATTATGCTTCTCTAAATCAGTGACGCAACTTCAAATCTAGTAAGACATTGATATTATCCACATCTGCCCAGAGTTTATATGTTCTCTCAGTACTTGTGTGGGTTTCCTCCTTGTACTCTGGTTTCCTCCAACAATGTACTGATAGGTTAATTAGACTCATATGAAATCGTCCCTGTGAATACATATCTGATGGGGAAAACAGTCTGTCAGACCCACTGGGGACCAGGAACAGTGCGAGAGATCATTCTCTATGTAATGCTCTGCAGGATGTGTAAGCACAAGATAAGGGATATAAAGGCATAAGGCATAAAACTAGTTATTTAATCTTTTATGTATTTCATGCTATTCAACACATTATTGGTACATGTGTTCACTTCATAAATATACCTCCTTCAGGGGATCCTGGAAGCCCCAATACCGGACCATATAATACATATACTACTCTCAAAATCTTGGATATTTGGCATGTGGATGAAATTTCACAATGAACCTAAAGTGCACTCTAACTTTTATAGGTAAACTTGAAAAAAATCTACTGTCTAGAATATCTTTTTAGGTAGATTCCCCATGTTACTGTCATCCTAAGGCTACATTCACACAGATGTTGCCCGCCGTACTGTAGCATGGCGGGCACAGGTTGGCACCGGTGAGAGGAGGAGGAAGTGAAGTAGCTCACCCCCGCCCCTCTCCATAGGGATATATGGGGCATGGCGCCATATCCTGAGAAAAAAAAGGACATGTCCTATCTATTCACGGCTACGGAGCGGTACGGCTCCGCACACCCATTGACGGCCCATGGGGGACATATAGGCGACGTATATATGTCGCCGTATATATACGTCCCCTGAGCAGTCGTGTGAATGAGGCCTTAAACTGTTTTTTATATTTTTTACAACACCCCTTTTTATATATTTTTTTTTACAACACCCCTGATTGGCATGAGGACCCATGACTTCATAACGCAGTGAGAGCAATCCATTGATGTTTTCATTCCCATGTACCCTGAGTGACATGTTGCATTTCCACAGCCATCCTGTGCATATATGTGAGTGGATACTGTTACCCTTGCTATTATCTTAAGTGGGAGATACGGATATATAAGTGTGGAATAGGTCCAGTTTTCACTGCATATACTTACTTTATTGACATTCTGGCTTTATGTTTTGTAGCATGGATTAAGAATTGGTAATTTGAGGATACAAAGTAAAAGTTAAGTTTTAGTAGCACATAATTGCTCATATTGTGCCTAACATTGAAAGTCTGTAACGGGCTGGCCAGTGTAATTTATTTCATCCAGTGATCACGACGGGTCCTTTTTTGTTTATATTTTCAGGGTTGTAGCCTGTGTTAGTAAAAATGTTATTTGATTAATATTCTAATTTTCTGCAGAAGCGTTTGGGAGCGTGTAATAGCCTCATCGAGCTCCGGATAAATGGATAAGCCTACTCAACGCCCCAGTGGTCCTGTGTCCCTACGTCCGTGCATCACTGGGCCAGTGCCGCCAGGTTGACAATCATTGCAGACATGCAAGGCAAGGTTACTGCAGTACATTAAAAGCCATTTACATCATTGTGTTCTGTGTGCTAGATGACCTGCAAGGGTCCCGGACCACACCACAAGACACAGGTTTTGCATAGACCAGGGAGCATCTATGCTGGACGAGGGACCTGTGGGTCTCAGTGCTATTCACTGATAAAAGATGACGCATGCTGAACATAAATTGTGGACACCAAAGGTGTTAGAGATGTAAAGAAGAGGGCTATATATCAGTCTGAATTTCCAAACCTCAGTTACATGGCAAAACTTTGAAATCAGCTATGCCACCGTGCAGAGGTTTGTAACTCCATGCCCAGGAATTACTCGAGGGCCGTCCTTTTAGAATGCGAATACTGTAGTTGGTTTAGTTGATTCATTTAAAAATATGATACATCATTGTCAAGCTCTGATTGATGATCAATGCTACGTGATAAGTTGAGATTTTTTTGTGGATGTATATCCACCACTGTTTTTGGCTTGTGTTTCAATACATTTTTGAGGTTTGGAAATCACAATGCATGCTTCCACTAAAATGCCATAATTTATATAAATCACTGCTGCGTGAACTAGGCCAAAAAGCCACATATCCCTCACTTTTGTAGTGTAGTGTTAGATGGTCCAGGTTGTGGCTTATAAAGGAAGGGGGGAGCTGACAGAAAATGTTTAAATTATACTTTACATATTACCCCCTTATTACCCGTTTTTATGAACTCTCTGCCTCTGTACCTTACTGGACGAACTGCCATGTGTTTCAGGTATTTCAATTTTTGCTATCCTCCATCCATCTTTACTTCTGTTTTCTTCCCAGGCAGGATTGGTATTTTCATTCATATACAACCGCAGTTTTCCAAACTTTTCTCCAACAAGACGATATGTAAAAATTAAACAGAACTTGCTGTTTGTGTGCAGATTTGGAAGTGGGAGTCTCAGGCGACTGACTGCTTTCTTGTGACCAACACTAGCAGGAACCGATAGATAAAACCCAGTACCTGATTGAGAGAAGGACATTAGTTTGTCATATATGTAGAAAAAAGTATAACAAAATATTTATTTTCAAGTATCCAATAATCAGCAAGTATAATTCATTCTTTGTATGTATTTTATATTAATGTATGAGATGTCACAAACCAAAGTGAAAACTGCAAGAGTTGATCTGAATGCACTTTATCTAATTGGTATTGAGATGGGCAAATAAAATTGGAAAGGTAGACATGGAAACTTTTGGTGATCCTAGTGGTTGAGCTATAACTGTTGTATTCTTTAAATCTAGAATTAACCCATTTAAGGCTCTATTTACATCTATAATGGAGGCTTTGCTATTTATTTTCCTATTAAAACTAACAATGTTATAAATCGGTGTCATCCACTGTACAGATGATAGACTACCTATAGGGCCAGGCAGGGACTGCTCTGAGGGTACCACTGCATTCTAATAGATCCTTAAAGGACATTTATCACCACTTTAGGGGTGTTGTACTCATGCTATAACTCATGCTCGTTACCTATATGGGATGATTCTGTTTTTTTCCGCTAGTTTCCAGGCTCTGTGATCGCTGATTTCTAACAAAGAGTGTTTCAGAAAATCACATCTCTGTGGTCCCCAGTAAAGCTTACAATATATGCTCATTTTATGAAAATAGCATTATTGATCCTTTCTACCAATCTGTAAAAAGTAAGATTTTTGATCCTTCTGTTGATGTATTATTTTCAGGTTATACTTGATTTTATACAAAAAGAAAAAATAGCATCTGGAACTCAGAGAATGTCTTATTTCTTCTATAATTGTTTACTACCCGCATACACAAGGGCATTCCATGACCTCTGATCTCTGGTACATTTTGCTGAAAACTGACATATGCAAAATCATAACATATGTAGCAAGCAGAAACCACAGGGAGTGAGATTGTAATCAGCTGCCGTGAGCTATGTAGAAGAAGCTCTACATGTCACTCAGTGGTTGCCATAAGAGTATGAACATGCTGTAACAGCAATCTATAGCAGGAAGAAAATATAGGGGGAGATTTAGAAGAATAGAATGTCTGATGTCAACTGTTGTAGTTGCTTGTGGCTACCAAATAGAGCTCAGCTTTCATTTTATAACCTACTGAGGTAAAGTGAACAAAAGTGCAAAAGATAGGCAAGTACTTTGCTTGGTAAATTATGACACTTTCTTACCATTGAATTGTCTAAATGTGCCCATGGCCTCTCACCTAGTCAAACCAACAGTAAATCAGATCCGTTCCAAATCATGTCACAAGATTTCTTGACTTATAGGGAGCTGCTTTCTAAAATTTGGCACTGGAGTCAATATTTTGTTCTCATCCAGGTAAACTTATTTGCATATTACTTTACCAAATTGGAGCAAGATTGGCCTGTATGTGCTGGCAAAGGTGGTCTCCTTTAAAAGACATTTGCCCCGTCCTATTATTTTTCTTGAGTGAAGACCTCTTACCATGGCTCCTATTTGTATGCTTCCAATCAAAGTCATCTTCCGTCTCCTGTTTCCAGTCACAGACTCCACGATCAAAGCTGCAGTCTACAGACACTTCTTAACATATGGAAAAATTAAAAGGATAATCATGTTTAGTATAATGCATCCAATTTTCTGGAGATTAAAAAGATGTTGGCAATACAACATATTCAATCGATACAGCGGGTAATGATATACATAATGAAGAATTTAAATTTTCAAGTTTTGAATATAGTTTATAAAGGCCAAGCCATGAATGGATTAAACTATATACCATCTCCATATATGATCCACTCATCTCTCTGTCTTAAAAAAAACTGTATAAAAGGCATAGAAACAAACCCATTTCTTAACATTGATGTAGATGAATGTTACTTGCGACCAAATGGGGTAATTTATAATAGAGATCCTTATTAGAAAAAATATATATTTTCTAGTAAATAACTTGTTTTTGATTACTGTATATACTCGTGTATAAGCCGACCCGAGAATAAGCGAGGTACCTAATTTTAACTAAAAAGCCTATTGACTCGAGTATAAGCCTAGGGTGGAAAATGCAATTGTCACAGCCTCCAGCCAGTCAGCCCCCTGTCCCCCAATATATAGCCAGCAGCCACTGTCCCCAGTACGTAGCCAGCAAGCCCACCCCTGCCCCCAGTAATAAGCCAGCTAGTCCCTGCCCCCAGTATACTGCCAGCTAGTCCCTGGCCCCAGTATACTTCCAGCTAGTCCCTGCCTCCATTATATAGCCGGCTAGCCCTTGCCCCCTAGTATTTAGCCAGCTAGACCTTGCCCCCTAGTATTTGGCCTAACAGCCCTTGCCTCCTAGTATACAGCCAGCAGCCCCTGCCCCCAAGTATATAGCCAGCAGCCCCTGCCCCCAAGTATATAGCCAGCAGCCCCTGCCCACTGTATACAGCCATTCAGCTCCAGTATTTAACCTGCAGCCCTGGCCCCCGCTATATAGCCATTCAGCCCCAGTATTTAGCCTGCTTCCACTATATAGCCATTCAGCCCCAGTATTTAGCCTTCCAGCTCCTTGCCCAGCCTAAAAAAGAAAAAACAAACACTGTACTTGGCTTTCCGATGCACCCCGCCACCTCCCTCACAGGCCATCCTCGTTCTTCATCAATGCTCCGGCTCTGGGACACAAAGCCATAGCTGGAGCATTGCCAGAGAAAGAAGAGGACCTGTGGGGTGCGTCGTAAAGGTGAGTACAGTGTTTTGATTTTTAATTGACTCCAGTATAAGCCGAGTTTTTGTGCTGAAAAACTCGGGTATATACAGTATGTGCTTTCATTTCTGATTAATCAAGATTCTGAGTGCTTAGATTTAAAAATCTAGGTTTTCAAATAATTTGCTGATCAGTTTCAAACCATATAATTTTTATGGCATATTCAGACATGGCAGAAATATCTACAATCAAAAAAGTTTCATACATATGCGTACCATCAAGCATGTGTACTGTATTCATCCTGCCACTGAAATCAATTCAATGGGAGTGTTGGAAATTGCAGGGTGCAGTGGTCAGCAACTTACATCACTCTCATAGACAGGAGTACGGGAGTCTGTTTTCATGATCAATGGAGGTCCCAGTGTAATATAAAGTTATTTGTGTACCCTTACTATGGCAGAGAGGCCTACCAGATCAATATAAGTAGTAAGATACCAGAGTACAAAGAGTGGATAAAAAAATCTATTGATCTCTGTTTAACACACAAAATATTTTTTTATGTGAAATACTAAATATTATTAAATTAATGTTACCTTCTGAATTTAGGGAACTGGTCTTCTGATTTATGACACTTGACCTAAAAGCAGGCTCCTCTCTTTTAACCTGTAAGGCTAATGACAAGAAGGGTTAATTGTACATTAAAAAGCCAACCACTAGTCTTTGAAAGCCATGCAAATAATCCTACTACTCTACTTCAGTTTCATTGTTGTCACTGAATTGCTGAGATTCACTATCCAATGCAATCAGTCAATCATCTCAGTGAGGGCAAGACAGAATTATCATATAGTGAAGTTGTTCCACCCAATATGTTAAGTTAATTTAGGGTACTTACTCATATCTATAATTTGATCAGTAGCATGCAGAGGTCTATCAAAGGACAATATTTTTTGGTGCTAGTCAAGTTAAGGCCATCTGGAAATGACAGCGATTGTCTGTGTGCTGGTCGCATTCCATGGAACTGTAACAGTTCGGAATTAAGAATATTCATGGCAGTTTTGTTACGTGAAAGCTTACTAGGTCCCCTACTAGAGTCAACTGTAGGGAGCTGGGAGGTCATATATACGATGAGGCCTGTGCTTCATCATATAATAGATATGCGGTGTCCAACTGGTTTCATTTACCACCTTAGGTAATACTCTATAACTTTCAATGGATATTTGCGTAACTTATACACTTGAGCATAGATGGGATTAATGTCCCCTAGGGCCTGTGAATCATAAATAAGCACTTGCACTTTATTTGGGTTGTCATTAAACTTTACCTTTTTAGAACATTAAGGAGACCAGTTCAGATATGAAAGTATACCATGTGTGGTGATTTCCAGTTGGACTATATGTATGGAATTTTCCGGAATCCTTAATTTAGAACATATAAATGTGTTTATGTTTTGTTGATTTTTTAAAATTAATCTCAATAAAGCTTTGTGCAGGTATTTTATTTTTCTGAACTGTATGTGCTCATGTTTTTCTTGGGGTTGGAATCATTTAATGGATGCCTGCTGCACAGGGTACAGGGGAATATAGAATGGTGTAGAAAAATGCTGGTATTGATAAATGCTGCCCTTTGACCATGAAGTCAGACACAGACCCAAATCTGGACAGCTCTGAGAGGAGGTTGGAAAGGGAAACCTAGGGAAGCGATAGAAGCAGTAACCTATTACTTTTGCGCAGATCTTGATTATTCAGGATGTGAATAACCAGAGGGTGAAAACCATATTGAACAGAAGTAGGAACAGGCGTTAATCCCTGCTGCATCTAACACTGGATCCAAAAAAGGGCAGAGCAGAAGCTGTTATATTGGACAAAGGTCATTGGGTATGCATTAAAGGAAACTTACTATCATGAATAATAATAATAATTTTTTTATTTTATTTTTTTCAGCACACATGGTATTTGCTTATTAGGGTCGTGCCTTCCAAATCTGTCTATTCAATTTTTTATTTATATAGCGACTACAGATTACACAGTGCTGCACAAAGCTTGCCAAATCAGTTTCTGTCCCCATGGGGCTCACAATCCAATCAACCTACCAGTATGTTTTTGGAGTGTGGGAGGAAACCGGCAGGACCTAGAGGAAAGGCATCTACCTAATAAGGTAGATCCGGTGGAAGCTTCATCTAATGTATTGAAGCCCTTTTCTTTATTGCTAATCCTTTAGTGGCCAAGAACATTATGGAGAATATTTACTAAGGGTCCGCGGAATGCATTTCTGTCGGGTTTCCCAACTTTTTCCATTTTGCGCTGCATTTAACTGGGGTTTTTGGTGCACACAACCGGATTTTGGCGCAATTGCGCCGACTTTCATGCGGCACAAATCGGGGGCGTGACCGTCGGACAAACCGACTGATTCAGACTCAGCGCGGGATTTAACATTCAAAATTGTGTCGCAAGCCATGCACTTATGTACACCGGGAAGAAGATGGTGAACGGCAGCGGCCATGAGCGGGGAACTGACACATGTAGGAAATTTGACGTGAGATCTTAGTGAATTGCGGCAGCTCCGAATCCTTGTCGGACAATGCACCTTGGGGATCGGTAGGGGCGGGTTAGTAAATGTGCCCCTATAACTTTTATTTGATCTACTTTTGAGCTCCCGCTCCACACCGTGGCTACTCCACGCCCCAGTAGCCTCTTTGAATCCCTCCTACCTGCCTGTCTTCAGCGCACAGTTCGGTGTAGCTGCAAGCACTCATCTGAGAAGTTGGAGTTCTGTGCATGCGCCAAGACCATTGAATTTCTGGCTTCTCAGGCGAGTGCATGCAGCTCCAGCATGCTGAAGACAACAGGATAGCCGGAGACCCAGTTCTGCTTCCACGTGGGAGCAGAAGAAACTGCAATGGCTTCAAAAGATGTCGCTGTAGACTCGGGAACCATGCCTGCTGATATCTTTCGTCAGTAGGCGGTCGGGGATGAGTTAAAGTTTTTAAAAATTGCGGTACACTTTAAGTGTCTCCCTAATTTTAGGCAGTGTAGTAATAGTACTGTTCTCATTTTCCAGTTATTTATCATTCATAAAGCTTCTTTTTTGTGTAACATAAACACTGCAGTGAGTTTACCTAAGAAGATCTTTAGTTATGTTAAATCAAATAAACATGTAGTTTATACTTTGAAACATTTACACCTAGACCACACAGACACAATCCTCTGAAGCAGAATCTAGGTTATTGCCTTCCAACAAATCTGTATTAAATTTCTAAGAACAGACTTTCTTTTTTCCTTAGATGGCCTGATAACTTGAGATGAAGATTGCCTTCTAATGCTTTAAACACATGAGCAAAAATGTTTAGTAGTCTGGATATCTGAACAATCCATCAGCTAATTAACTCAACTTTTATGGAAATATTGCCAAGAAAAGCAGAGTAATGTGAGATGGTGAGCAGTTCAAAGTTAATTATGTTCTTTATCACACATGATCTCTTATTAAACGCATAATGTGTCATATAATAAAAGGGTTATTGCACTTCACTAATAGAATCCCTAAATCTTTTCTACTAAATACCTCATCTAAATGGCAGGAGTTTTGGTTACATTTGTGTTACCTTATTGTTGAATGGGACATAGCCTGATTATGTAAAAGCTAGGGGCACTCATAAGCCACTATAAGGTAAGTAGCTACAGGGCTACAGAGAGTTTCTAAAATCCAAAAAATAAACAATGTAAATGTAGAAATAATGCTATTTATCCATATAAATAATATGATAGATATTTACTCTGGACTGAGACTCTACTTCAGGTGGAATAATATCCATAATATATTGTTCCTTCTTCAAAGTGCAGATTAATATAGAAGATTCTTAATCTCTTTGTGACCACCCATACAGGTTTCTACAGCAGTCACTATGGGGCACAAGGCAGGGCAGACAGGTTTTTAATCACTTATTATCGACGCTGGTTTTCAGCTTAAAGGACATCTACCACCAGAATCAAGGATTGTAAACCAAGCCCACTGACATACCAGTGTGTGTCCCCTATAACAAGATCTGCTCTTCTTGTAGCTTCTTATGCTCTGGTTTTTTTTTTTTACAAAAAAAGCCTTTTAAAATTATGCAAATGAGCCTGGAGCCCCTTAGGCTAATAATTTACATAATTTTAAAATCCTTTTTTTTTCTTGAAAACCAGGGCATAAGAAGCTTAAAGAAGATAAGTTCCTTCTAGAGACAGCACACACATTATAACGATTATAATACTGCCCTCTATATATAAGAATATAACTACTATAATAGCAAAAAAGGATGTAGCCTTCGGCACCAGCTTTGAAAAAGTTGACCTTTATAAGTTTGTGTACACTTCTTAATGAATTTTCGACTTTATTTAATGAATTTTCAACTTTTATGGAATAACTAATAAATGAAGGATCATTTTTTTTAATTATCTGGTGCCAAAGGCTACATCCTTTTTTGCTATTTCCATTTCTATGAGCACAGCACTGCACAATCCGAGGACACCTCCCAAGGGTGACCATACACCAAATTCATATACTTTTTTGGTATAACTACCAAAATACTGCCTGTGAAGGAAACCGTGACATTTCGGCCCCTGAATGGTACACAAGGTCACTTAATTATGCTTTTATAGACACTCCCAGAACGCAAAGGTTCTGAGAGAGACGCAGATAGTTATTTAAAGTTGTCCACACAACTTCCAGATATGGCACAACAATAAATCACAACCCTGAATGGCTATAAGACCCCTATCACTAGCCTCAGTAAAACAGAACCTTATCAACCCAATTACGCTACCACCAGTTTAATATAAGTTCTCATAAACTTCCATATGTAGTTCCAAATACATGTGCAAGCAGTTTGCACATAAAAGAATGTGCAAAGTCCATCAGAAAACTGGCGCATGGCCCTTAGTAAATGTGCCCCATTGTAAACACATTGGGGAAAACGCACCTCAAAATACATCTTTTTTACTATCATTAATACTCATCTGATTTATCATTTGGTTTGCCTTATGCATTTTCCATGCCAACAAAAATGCATTCTGTAAATGTGGCCTAAGAATATACAGGTAATATTTCCGTGTAACATTAGGTGGGCCCCTAGAATCAATTTCACAGGTGGACACTAGGCCCCCCCAGTCTGACTCTATACATAATGCATGAGTATTGCAGTGGTTCACTTTTTTGTTTTCTTTTTACATTTATTTATTTATTTTTACAAATTCATTTTTCATTGGTTATGACTTTGGAACGCTTTAACATATCCAGGTGATTTTGAGATTGTTTTCTTGTGACACACTGTACTTCATGTTAGTTGAAAAAATTTGTGGTTATAATGTGGTTATAATGCGTCCTCTCATTTTTGTAGGATATTATGAGGCTTAGCTTTTTAGGTGCGATATATCACATTTCACAAATCATACTTTTGAGGGCCCTGCTCAGCTTTCAAGTCACTTTGAGATTCCTAAGTAATAATAAAACCCCATAAGTGACTCCATTATAGAAACTGTACCCTGCAATGTATTGTACTGCAATGTAAAACAACTTTTATAAAGTTTGTTAACCCTTTAATTGTTTCACATTACACATTCTCAATGGATAATATACCAAAATGCTCAACAAAGTCTATATCAGCAAAATCTGTTTTCAAAAGCACGATAACACTTTTTAGTACCCCGCTGGATACCCAAACAGCAAGTTATGCCCACATGTATCATAGTATTGTACCTAGGTTCTGTAACTTTTGCAGAACCTCAGAGATGCCAGTAGAGTGGAATACCCTGAAAGTCACCTCATTTTGTAAAATGCACCCTTACAGGGCTCACAATGCTCACAACATCCCTTGACAAATAACTTGAGGGGTGTAGTTTCCAAAATGGGTTCACATGTTGCAGTCTTATTTGTTTATCTAAATTTTTAAAAAGGTGGGATATTATTCCCCTGGATCTCAGTCCAGAGTAACCTTCAGGGTGCAACTTTCAACACTTTAAGCTTAAAGCGTTATTTTTATTATAAAAGAAAACCTTAGGGCACATTTATAAAATGTGTCCTAAGGTTAGAGAGTGCAGAGTACGACTAGACAGTCTTATTCTGCACCAGATTTATAAGAGTGTCTAATGCTGGATGAAAAATCTGCCCTAGAATAAGACTGTCTAGTTGTACTCAGCACCTCCTGTTAGTTGGCTTCCTTTATGCCATAAAGTTAGAACACAATTCTGTCAGGTTATCACAAAGCTGCATCAAAGCAGTAGCGGGAAAGTGTGATGCACAACTAAAAGGTTGTTTTCTAATTTTCCAGAAACTTGCACCTGGTATTTCTGCCCATTCTTTTTCATTGGAAAGGGGGTGAGCTGCAATTTCAGAAACTTCTTTAACAGGAACACCTGAATTGTTAGAATACAGGCAATCCCCGCATTACGTACAAGTTCTTTAGGTTTGTACTTAAAGTTGAATTTGGTATATTTTATAATTGTAACTTTGATATATCTTTTTTTTCAAAATTTAGTGCTGTCATGGGAACAAGGATTATCAATAATACGTGTACGGACACCTTACAGCTGATCTTTGCAGTCTGGGACTAAAGTAAAGTATCCAGAGAGCAACACCAGAGATCACAGGGGGCAGAGGGGTCCGTCTGTAACTAGCGGGCGTCTGTAAGTCAGGTGTCATTAAGTCAGGAACTGCCTTTTTATTGTACTGCAGTATGACATTGTCATCATAAAGGGCTGATGACCACATTGCTTTCTTAAGTTTCTTAAAGGAAACTTATTACCCATTTGTATTTTCCAGCTAGACATTTCCTGTAATATACAATACCTAGACATACCTAGATATTGATGCAGAAATTTTATTTTTCGGCTTATAGTTAGGCTCAGCAGAAAATACCTGACATGTGGTGCCCATTATGGTAATGGGAACCACTTTGTAGAGAAATCCAGAATTCTTATAGTTCAAGTCTAAAAGGAGCGCATAAGACATGAATAAACTGTGTCTACCATGCTGAAAAGTCATTTAGTAATGTATCCATTCCTAAAATGTTCCACTATGGGAAGATCAACTGCTTAGTTGAAACTGTATAATCTATACAGTTAAAGGAAAGCACTTTGAAAGTTTCTAGTCATGCAGTGTGTTAGCTTTATAGCGTTTTGTCTTTGTTTATAAATTTGATGAAAATCCCACACATGGTTAAACATTCTCTCCCAAGTGTGCTGCAATAAAAGTTCTAAAGAAAAACATTGAAATAAAACAGAACAACAAGGCTGGTTCTATTCATTTCACCTTATCAAACACATCCTAACATTGGACAGCACAATACACTCTGTTTTCAATAGGATTTATAGGATGGATGGTTCATCATCATATGGTTCACCTGTCCAACTAATATACAAACTATACATACTATATTAACTAACATGTCACTGGGCTGCAACATCAGTGATTATAAATTTAAAAATGTAACTATTGTTATGAAAACACTTCATTTTCTATCATATTGATTACAATGGTAAAAATCTGTAATTACTGAACTGCCAGACATTATACAATTTAATTTGCAATAAAATTCAAAACTGTTAGCACCAGTTAATTGGCACCAAAAACAGTTGTGGTGACCCAACAGGGACAGAGTGTAATGGAAAGATGTATACTTGATCTGTATGTTCACTTATATCTGGTTTGGCTTATAATAACTGATTAAAAAATGTAACTGTAACCTGCAGAAATCTTATATTCCTATTTAGATAATGGCAGCTTTTATGTTTTTTCAGCTGTCTAAACTTGAAACTTCTATGGTCAGTTCCAGATAGAAAGGTATTGCATGTGGAGTTTTGATATAGTTGAGCTTTTTAAAAGTTAAAATAAGGCTAAGTTCAGTTTTGCATGAAGGGCCCTGTTACTGAGGTGTGAAAATTGCAGTATTTTTGGCTAAGCTACACAGACTAGAGAGTTTGGAAAATCTGGATGAAAATCGGTAAGTAATCTTCCTTTTATAGATACAGATTCACCAAGCATATCTCCTCTCCCATTGAGAGGAGACATTTGCTACAAATTCATTGCAAAAATTGACATGCAGAGGATTTCAATTTTCCTTGCTTGGGATGCACGGTAACTGTGAAATCACATTGATGTCTTAGCTAAAAATCCACTAGGATTACTTTGCACACAAATCTATGAGGGAAATCCACAGAGTTTTTGCTGATAACATTTCAGATCTTAACAACTCAGATCCTACTGCCCTAAATCCAGTTTATATATCAGGGGGGTCATTATCCTTCTTCTTTTAATGTGTAATATAAAAGGGAAACATACCAAACACATCTCCCCTCAGTATCTTCTCTTGTCCAATTCCATTGTCATAGTCATCATCCTCATCGTCTTCATCGTCATTGTCTTCCTCCTCTTCATCATCTTCATCCTTCTTAACAACTTTGTCATCTTCTTCATTATAGGTTCCACCAATGTAAATTCCATCCACATAGTCAAATGGCTGTAAGCGTGGTTTAGGTGATGGTGTCATAACTGGTTCAGGTATTGAGTTCTTGATATCTTCATTCCTCTTAAGACTGTTCTTATGTGCCAAGAGTTTCTTAATTGTATCTTTTGCACTTCCGACTATCTTGGGGGTTTCTTTTACAGGTTTGTCTGCAATGGCTGAAAGATAACAATTACATCTGTAAGTGATTGCAGTGATTTGCTAAAAAGATTTGAGTTCTCATATTTACATTTCTGTATCCAGTAGTAGATTATAATACAGGCAGTTTGGGCAGTAGCCCCAGACCCAAGCTTTCTAGGGGCCCCATTGCCACCCAAACCACCCATCAAATGTTATACTGAATACCAAGCAACAAATGCATGAGTGAAACTCGTTCCTCATATAATTCATGACTACATAATTAAAAATACAATTCATTTTATTGAAAATTAAATGTAAAAAAACAATTACAACATTAGAATACAATATAAAGTAAATCGTTCCCGTCAGTCCATCTAATGCCTCTGCACATCACAAAAAACATATAATTATACAAATTAATTGGGCATCATCATATGTGCAAACTGCTACAGTTTCATAATAAAGTGCCATTGCAAATGTAAATTCATGGCAGCTCAACATACAGAAGGACCTTCACACATGCAATCCTTGTAAATCTGACCCTGCTCTCAATACACCTGTACACAAGAATCATTTCAGGACCTTTAAAGGTCCTGAAACTGCAGATTTAAAGCTGGCAGAAGGGATGCATCCTGCATTCCCCATGATTCTAGTTCCTTATGTAGGAAGTGAATTCCAGACTTGTAGGGGCCATAATATTCATACAGCCCAGGGCCCATGACAGTCTTAATCCGCCTCTGTCTGTATCTCTCTGTCTAATGGCTAAAATTGTAGCTATAATACATGTTACCATATTTATTCACTCTCTCTCACAGGCATTACTTTTTATGTTTTCATTGATACAGCCACATGAGGACTTTTTTTCAGGGTCATATGAAAATACCTATTGGAAACATTTACAAATTAATTTAT
>WNYA01003450.1:0-25336 GCA_019512145.1 Engystomops pustulosus | reverse complement strand
GATGATGTGGGGTCGGGGGCCGATGATGTGCCATGGGGCGGCCATTGATGATGATTTGGGGTCGGGGGCCGATGATGTGCCATGGGGCGGCCATTGTGATGATGTGGGGTCGGGGGCTGATGATGTGCGATGGGGCGGCCATTGTGATGATGGGAGGAGGAGAGAGGAGTCTGGAGGAGGAGGACAGAGGGGTCTGGAGGAGGAGGACAGAGGGGTCTGGAGGAGGAGGAGAGAGGAGTCTGGAGGAGGAGAGAGGACAGAGGAGTCTGGAGGAGGAGGACAGAGGGGTCTGGAGGAGGAGGAGGACAGAGGGGTCTGGAGGAGGACAGAGGGGTCTGGATTGGTGTGTCATGTGCATGTCTGTGTTTATCATAGTTGTACTAGTTCTGTATGTAGATCAGCGCAGCATTAGTCTGGAAGATGACTTGTATTTCTGGGTTTATCACTGGTCCAGTATGCAGATTATCACACACTTTGGAGTAATGTGTCGCTGTGGCTCCTCCCCTTTCCGGCTTCCCAGAAATCTCTGTATTATTGTTTTATTAAACGATCGGATCGGAGGATGCAGACGCAGTGACCGTGCGAGTGTCCTGATACTTGTGTAATACAGAGGAGTTATAATGGTAAATTCTTGAGATGACTCAGTGGCCGAGGAGCAATGCGCTGCATTATGGGAAATGCTCTAGAACAAGAGGCAGAGAGCAGATTTGGATGTATTTGAAGTATAAAAGATAAAACTACTCTGACAATCTGCTGTGAGTAACCAACCCCCCAGGAGAACATGACCTGCATAGCACCAGCAGGGGGCAGTAATGAGATAACTGAAAACTTGCAGAATTGTGATTGCTGCTTTAGAGGTGATTGGAGTATAAGGTGGTTTAGGTAGATTCAGGGAGTTATTCTGACTGGTGTATTAGGGGTCGGGGAGGCATTTTTTTCCCTGCTTTGGGCCAGCATCAGCCTTGCAGGGTTTTTGGTTGGGGTTAGGGTCCCATTTTCCTGATTGGATTTTTCTTGCCCTCATTTTTCACGTCTGTCGCCAGGTTTTAGGTTTAGGACTCACAGGCAAACTGCAGGACGGCCTCGCGGCTGAGGATGGTCCCCACCGAGTTGGTGGCCTCACACTGGAAGGTGCCGACATCCCGCACCCGATCCGGGGAGGTGACGATGAGGTCTCTGTCCTGGACACGGTAGCGGTAATCCTGCGCCTCATCCAGAAGGGTCCCATTCACTCTCCACCTACAACAGGAACATAATCCAAAAATCTGTATTCTCCCCCCCGAAAATCAACAATAATAATAATAATAATAAATAATATCATAATATAAATAATATAAAATAATAATAACAATATCAACCACAAATCTGCAATGCTACAAAGTAACGCAATAACCCTGGTGCCTCATAAATGCCCCGTGCACTGGAGTACGAGGGGTTAACGCCTTTTTACTCTTCCTTTTCGCAATGTTGCAAAACGTCTGCAACAAAACAGGTGAAAAAGCGGAAAAACTGCTGAATGTTCTTACATGGAAGATTTGTTACGGTTCCATCCAATCGGTGATATGAATACATCTCTGCTCAGAGTTTGTTACAGTGTATCAGTGCAGGGAATACTCACAGACCTCTGTATACTGTAGATTAGATGCAAGTGTAAAAAGGCCTCAGCTATGAGAAATGATGTGTAAAGGGAAGTTGCCATTCATTAACAGCAAGCAGAGATCCTTACATCATACAGGAAATCTGCAATGCAGGGGCGTAAGTACAGCGGTAGCAGCTGCTATGGGGCCCGTAGTGTCAGGGGGCCCCAGCATCCAACCTGCCATGCTAAAGAATGGAGGATGTGTATATGCGGCATGTATATACTGTGTGTATGATAATAGGATGTATATACTGCTTGATGTATACTGTATGTATGGGTGTATAAATGTGTGAGTGTACAGATATGTATATTCCTTTTGAGGGGAAGGGGGCCCCATTCAGAAGTCTGCTGTGGGGCCCGGCCCCTCCTAGTTACGCCCCTGCTACAATGTTTCCCCCGTTGTGGGTGAGGCAAATAGACCCCGATCATGGATGACATCATCAGGTCACATGACTGGATCATTCACTGGTACCTACCGTGTGACGGGTTTAGGGTGACCCTGCACCTCACAGACCAGCCTCAATGTCCGATCCTCAGAGTCCAAAGGAAAGACGAGATTTGTTGGTTCCTGGGTGAAGACCGGACCCTGCAGCGCCACCTCATCTGTGGGGACAAAGCCGAAACCGGGGTTACTCCAGGATACACCCCCAAATAACAACATACTGGAGAACGTACACCCCAATATCCGAGCGTCCACCCCCATTCACCATCATTAAGCCTCCACATCCAATGATACAGTGTGTGACATTAGATTGTGAGCTCCTGGGGTCAGGGACGATGGGGGTGATACAGGGGCACAGTTACTATTAGTGATACAGTGTGTGACGGAGACATTAGATTGTGAGCTCCTGGGGTGAGGGATTATGGGGGTTATACAGGGGCACAGTTACTATTAGTGATACAGTGTGTGACGGGGACATTAGATTGTGAGCTCCTGGGGTCAGGGATGATGGGGGTGATACAGGGGCACAGTTACTATTAGTGATACAGTGTGTGACGGGGACATTAGATTGTGAGCTCCTGGGGTCAGGGATGATGGGGGTTATACAGGGGCACAGTTACTATTAGTGATACAGTGTGTGACGGAGACATTAGATTGTGAGCTCCTGGGGTCAGGGATGATGGGGGTTATACAGGGGCACAGTTACTATTACTAATGTGCAGCGCGCACCCGAGTGGAGCAGTGTTTTTCTGGTGCACTCAGTTTACCGGGCGTGCGCCCCTTTTATGATGCGCTTCCTACATCAGGATGGTGCATGGTGCAAATCCTAATATGGAACAGCCGCGACACAAAACTGGCGCAGACACTTTAGAAATACGAGCAGTTTGCACGCTGTAATGAATGTGGCCCATCGTGTGAGGAGAGATTAGATTGTCAGCCCCTGGGGTCACGGGTGAGGTAGGTTCTTGGGGCGGGGTGGATCCGTGCAGCACACAGGGAGGGGATCCTGACATCGCTGTCTATGCGGAGGTTCCTTTCTCATTACTGCTGGGTGCGCGGGGTCAGGCGGCCGCACTCCTGGGGGCCATTTACACTCCAGCCGCCATGAATAAGTAATAGATGAAAGCCTTTCAGGTAAATAGTTACAGAATCCAGTGGCAGGCAGGACGCTCGCGCCAAAGTGCATTTTCAGTAAGTGGTTTCCGTATTTGGCGCTGTTATCAGCACCGTACAAGGCGAAGCGTTTCCTCTGGCCTGACCTTAATCTCAAGGAGGCCACGGCTGTGGAGGGCGAGGGAGATGGCCGAACGCGCAATAAATCTGCGAAGGCGTCTGAGTAACGAGGCGTCCGAAGGATCCGTCCGGCTAAACACATGAATAACCAGAGAGCTGAGCACCGCAGCCCCCATATAACCGCAGGTAACGGGGGGTCCACCATGTCCTATAGGACACAGTCAGACATATACAATTGTATCCAGAGAGGATTGTGTTATAATGCAGGGCATGAATCAGGTGGATCAGGATGAACACTGGTTTAGGTCACACTGAGAGCCAGGAGTTGTGTGGTGCACAGAATCATGGGCTGATACATAGGTGATAGAAAGGTGAATGCTACATTGTGGGGCTCATTTACTAAGGCTCCGAACGGCACACTTTCATCTGGTTTCGGATTATTTCCGTTTTGAGACGAATTGCCCCGGGTTTTTGGCGCACGTATCGGCGCGATGTGACAGAAATCGGGGGGGCGTGGCCATCGGAGAACCCGACGGATTCGAACAAGCCGTGGAATTTAAAAAGGAATTGTGTTGCAAGATCAGCACTCACACGCACCAGGAGGAAGAAGGTGAACTCCGGCGGACCTCAGCGCATAAGCCACGGATGCAGGAACTCGGACGCACGATCTTAGTGAATCGCGGCAAACCCGACTCCTCGTCGGACAACGCACCGCCGGATCACGACAGGACCAAGTAAATGTGCCCCTGTATACGACGGTCTCTGCTTTATTGTATGATCCGGGGAAGTTCTGCTACACTGTAGATATTCATTAAAGAGAACCTGTCACCAGGAATGTTATTTTCAGCTGATGACAGGTCACACTACCCTCCTGTGTCCTCCAGACTTCTCCAGCTCCCTCCCCACTTCCTGTCATGTGTAATGAGCAGGGGAGGGAGGGGGATGGTGAGAAGGAGAGGAAGAATACATGGGGGGATACGGGCACACAATGGCTGCAGCTGCCCCTCCCCGGGACTCAGCACACGCTGCTGGCAGGGAGCAGGTAATGGAAATAAAGCTTAGGGCTCATTCACACGAGGTAATGGGGACGAATATGTGGCTGCATATCGGTCCCCATTTAGGTCTATGGTGCCTGGTACATGATATGATCCAGGGACGTTCGGTTACATTGTATTATCCGGTGATGTTCTGTTACACTGTATGATCTGATACATGATATGATGTTATATACTGTGTGTAATGTTCTGGTGTAGCTCGGAGCTGATGCAAGACTTATGAGAAGTGTCACCTGTGTAGGATGCAGCTCGCCCCCCTCCCTGGGGTACGTACATAATGTAATTGCACCCCTGGGGTTACGTTACCTCTGCCTCTACCTGTCACCGCTGGGACGTGTTGTTTTGATGTGGAAACAGCATGAACAGAACCAGGAAAGTGTCGATGTAACTCTACAGGCAGACAGCGCCAGCCGCGCGCAGATGTAGCAGAGCTGAACGCGCCACTTATACTTCAACCCCATATTCTGCAAAACTTAATGCGTGACCTGATACAATCATCCCCATTAATGAGGATTCTCAAAATAAAACATATTCCGGAAATTTCCGTCTCTTCATAATTTGGATCTTATTTTAAGCACTAATATAAATTCAACCTCAGCAAATTAGAACAGAAAGAATTAATTGGATATGTAAATGAGATTATCTGCTACATAAATCTAATTACAAACTCATTTGCATGTATGTACAGTGACTGCACCGCAGCAGAAAGTGAGTTGCAGGCTCTGGGGTATATAATACAGGATGTAACTCAGATCAGGACCGGATAGTAATGTCATGTATGGTACACAGTGACTTGCCCCAGAGCAGAATGTGAGGTGCAGCTCTGGGGTATAAACAGGGAGTTAACTCAGGATCAGTACAGATATAAGTATGTCATGTATGTACACGTGATGCACCAGCAGCAGAATAGTGAGGCGCTCTGGGGTATAAGATAGGATGTACTTAAGATCAGTACAGGATAAGAATGTCATGTATGTAGCCGGACTGCACCAGCCGCAGACTAGTGAGTGCCAGCTTGGGTATAATACAGAATGTAACTCAGGATCAGTACAGGATAAGTAATGTCATGGTATGTACACAGTGACTGCACCAGCAGCAGAGAATATGCGTGCAGCTCTGGGTATAATACAGATGTAACCGGATCAGTACAGGATAAGTAATGTCATGTAGTACACAGTGACTGCACCAGAAGAAGATAGTGAGGTTGCAAAGTCTGGAGTATAATACATGATGTAAACCTAGATCAGTTACAGGATAAGTATGTCAGTATTACACAGTGACTGCACCAGCAGCAGACTCGGAGTGACACCTATGGATATAATAAGGATGTAAGGCAGGTCAGTAACAGGATAAGTAATGTCATGTATTGTACACAGTGGATGCACAGCAGCGCAGAATAGTGAGTGCAGCTCTGGAGTAAATACATGATGTAACTCAGGATCAGTACAGGAAAGTATATGTCATGTATGTACACAGTGCGACACCAGGCAGCAGAATAGTGAGTGCAGCTCTGGAGTATAATACGATGTAAACTCAGGATCAGTAGGATAAGTAAAGGTAAATGTATGTACACAAGTGCTGCCACCAGCAAGCAGAATTAGTGAGTGCAGCCTCTGGGGTTAAATACAGGGATTTGTAACCTCAGGAATCAGTACAGGATAAGTAATGTCAGGTATGTTACACAGGACTGCACCAGCAGCCAGAATAGTGAGTGCAGCTCGGGGTATAATACAGATTAACTCAGGATCATACAGGATAGTAATGTCAGGTATGTACCACAGTGACATGCCAACAGCAGGCAGAATGTGAGGGCAGGCTTGGAGTATAATACAGATGTAACTTTAGGATCAGTACAGGGTAAGTAATGTATGTATGTACACAGTGACTGCACCAGCAGCAGAATAGTGAGTGCAGCTATGGAGTATAAGCAGGATTGTAACTCAGGATCAGAGTAAAGGATAAGTAATTGCCATGTAGTACACAGTTGACGCACCAGCAGAGCCGAATAGTGAGTGCAGAGCTCTGGAGTCTAATACATGATGCTAAACTCAGGATCAGTAAAGGATAAGTAATGTCATGTATGTACAAGGGAATGGCCACCAGCAGCAGAATAGTGAGTGAGTCTGGGGTATAATACAGGATGTAAACTAGGATCAGTACAGGGAAAGTAATGTCAGTATGTACACAGTGACTGCACCAGCAGCAGGAATAGTGAGTGCAGCTCTGGGGTTATAATACAGGATGTAACTCAGGATCAGTACAGGATAGTAATGTAATGTAATGTACACAGTGACTGCACAGCAGCAGAATAGTGATGTGCAGCTTGGAGTATAATGGATAAGGATGTACTCAGGATCAGTTACAGAGATAAGTAATGTCATTATGTACACAGTGACCTGCACCAGCCACGACAGCAATCAAACCCCCCCGTGAGTGCAGCTCTGGGGATAAGGGGTAAAATGGGTGTATAAGTGGAGAGCGGCAGGGTTAATCTGATCTGTGCTGCTCCTCGGCTCGCCTTGCTCGCTCTCAGGACTCGGCTACATCTGTGTAGGTAAATGTCATATATTATGGATCAAGAAAAAGAAAATGAATGTAATTGCACCGACGCTGGTTGTAGTGGACATGAAAAAAGCGGAGATGGTTAAGTGGTCTCCTGAGCGGGGGGAGCGAGACGGGCTTCTATGCGAGGATAAGGTCCTGTCGGATGGAGTCCTAAGGGTCTCGGGATTATTAAGTTGCTGAGCTGGAAGAGAAGACGCTCATATTGCGGAGATCTTATTCCAAGGACCTTTTAACCCTTTTCCTGCCGGGGGATAATGGAGGAATGGTATCCGCACTGCCAGCATTACACTGTACGTATCTCAGCGCTATCTATGTATCAGGTCAACACACCCCTATGTTATTATTAAGTAGGTACAAACTGACCAAAAATATAAACCCCCCTCAATCACAGTCCATAAAGATGGCAGAGAGGTACCCCATATACCACACCCCCAACTGCCCCCATATACCCAACCCCCAACTGCCCCCATATGTACAACACCACCAATCTGCCCATATATAACCAAACCCCCAACTGCCCCTATATAGACACACCCCCAACTGCCCCCGTATACCTCACCCCCAACTGCCCCCGTATACCACAACCCCCAACTGCCCCCATATACCACACCCCCCCAACTGCCCCCAGATACCACACCTACCCCAAATGACCCATATATACCACACCCCCACCCAACTGCCCCCGTTATACCTCACCCCCAACTTGCCCCCATACATAAACCACACCCCCCAAACTGCAACCGATAGACAACACCCCAAAAATGACTAAATATAACCACACCCAAACTGCCTCCATGATAACCACCACCCAGACGTGCCCCCATATACCCCCCACCCCACCACCCCCCAAACTGCCCACCATATACAACACCCCCAACTGCAACAATATACCACACCCCCCCAACTGCCCCCATATACACACCCCCCAACTGTCTTACAATACAACTGCCCCGATACCTCACACCCCCACTGGCCCCGTATTACCCACCCCCAACTGCCCCATATACCGCAACCCCCAATGCTCCTATTTTTACCACCCACAAAATGCCCATACAGTATACCGCACCCCCAACTGACCCCCAACAGCAACCCCCCAACACTGCCCATATAAACCACACCACCCATAACTGTTCCATATACCACACCCCCAACTGCTTCCATATACCACACCCCCAACTGCCCCCTTATAACACACCCCTGCCCTATATTTATTACATCCCTGAGACTCCTCCAAGTGCGACTTATGAAATGGCGAAGATAGAGTCTCCTTCTACAGCAGGAAGTCACTAGCACAGATTACAATTTCCAAATAATGACGTCACCGACGTCGTGTTCCCTTTAAGAGCGGCCCCAGTGTCTGATCAGTGAGTGCAGCCTGCGCCTAGTGAGTCACTCCTGGGATCCTCCACAAGCGTCTGTATAGCAAGCCGAAATAATTAGGAAGGAAAGACGGGAGGGTGGAGGAGGCAGAGTGGGGGTAGTAGTGCTCTATGTATAATAGATTATAATTATCATTCATGTTGAGGGTTGTAGTTCTCTATGTAGATTGTAGTTCATCCAGTTTGGGGTTGTAGTTGGAGTTCTCTATATTGTAGTTGGCCAGTTGGGGGTGTAGTTCTCTATTGTATTTGTTAGTCGGCCACGTTGGGGGTTGTAGTTCTCTATGTTATTGTAGTCGGCCATGTTGGGGTTGTAGTCTCTATGTATATTGTAGTGGCCATGTTGGGGGTTGTAGTTCTATATGGTATATTGTAGTCGGCATTGATGGGAGTTGTAGTTCTTGATGACTATTGTAGTCGCACCATGTTAGGGAGGTTGTAGTTCCGATGTATATTAGTGGCCATGTTGGGGGTTGTATAGTAGCAGTTGTATTTGCTCCTCTATTCTCTCCATCCTCAGCCCCGGGGGTGTGGAGGTGTAGCCATTTACCCTCTCGGTCTTGATTGACATCCCGTCGTGCTGCAGTTACTCCGTAAGTTCAGTGTCGATGTCAATTCATCGCTCTGCACTCCGGGGGCAGGGATCCGCGCTCCTGATGGTCTGACAGGGTCTTGTGGGTTTATCTGGCAACCGTTAGCGACATGGAAACAAAAAACCGCTAACGTCATCGCGGGGGGATGTGAAATACAAAAGATTACGACCGGTATGTGAAGACGTGGAGCGCACAGCGGTCAGGGGTCACAGGGGGGCGCGGACTTCATCATATATATATATCAATATATTAGGTGTCTTCTCCTTTCTTTAGACAGTAACGTTTTCTTCTGTTCTGGTGGATTATGAACGCAGGACCTGGGGTCACATGATTATGATGTGCAGGACCTGGCGGTCACATGATAATATGTGCAGGTCCTATGGTCACGATTATAGTGAAGGTCCTGAGGGTCACAGGATTATTATGTGCAGGTCATGAGTCACAGGAATATGTGCAGGTCCTTGAGGTCACATATTATGATGTGCAGGTCCTGGGGTCACATGATTATTATGTGCAGGTCATGGGGTCAATGATTATGATGTGCAGACCTAGGGTCACATGATTATGATGTGCAGGGACATGGTGGGTCCAATGGATTATGATGTGCAGGTCCTGGGGTCACATGATTATGATGTGCAGGTTCATGAGGTTCAATGATTATGATGGTGCAGGGGTCCTGAGGTCAAGGATTATTATGTGCCGGTCCTGGGAGTCAACATGATATTATTATGGCAGGACCCGGGGTGGTCACAGATGATGATGTGCAGGACTGGGGTCACATGATTATGATGTGCAGGACCTGGGGTCAAGGATTATGATGTGCAGGACTGGGCCGGGTCACATGATTATAGGTGCAGGACTGGGGGTCACATGATATTATGGGCAGGTCTGGGGTCAACATGATATGATTGTGCAGGTCCTGGGGTCATGATTATTATGTGCAGGTCCTGAGGTCACAGATATTATGTGCAGTTCCTGAGGTCACATGATATGAGGGCAGGTTCTGGGGTCACCATGAATTATGATGTGGGAGATTATGGGCAGGTTCCGGAGGGTCACAGGTCTTATATGTGCAGGTCCTGAGGGACACATGATTATGATTGTGCAGGTCTGGGGTCACAGGATTATTATTTGTGCAGGTCCTGGGGTCACATGATTTATGATGTGCAGGTCCTGGGGTCACATTGATTATGTGTGCAGGACCTGAAGTACACATGATTATGATTTGTACCAGGTCCCTGAGGGGTCACATGATTATGATGTGCATGTCCTGGGGTCCAAATGATTATGATGTGGCAGGTCCTGAAGGCACATGTGATGATGTGCAGGACCTGAGGTCACATGCATTATGAGGGCAGACCTGGGGTCACATGATTATGATGTGCAGGACCTCGGGCACAGATTGTTTGTGTGCAGGTCCTGTGGGTGGGTCAAATGATTAGTGATGTGCAGACTGGGGTCACATGATTATGATCGCAGGACCTGGGTCACATGATTATGAGGTGCAGGACCGGGGTTCACAGGATTCTGATGTGAGGTCCTGTCGGGTCACATGTTTGAGTGCAGGTCATGGGGTCACAGATATGATGTGCGGAACCTGAGGGTCACATATTCTGAGGGGAGGACTTTGGGGTCACATGATTATGATGTGCAGGAACGGGGGTAAAGATTATGTGTGCAGTCTGGGGTCACATGATTATGAATGTGCGTCTCTGAAGTCACATGATTTATGCATGTGCAGGACCTGAGGTCACATGATTATGATGTGCAGGACCGGGGTCACATGATTATGTGTGCAGGACCTGGGGTCACAGGATTGTTGTGTGCAGGTCCTGGGTGGGGGTAACATGATATGATGTGCCAGGACCTGGGTCCACATGATTATGAGGTGCAGGACCTGGGCGGGTAACATGATTATGATGTGCAGGTTCCTGGGGTCACATGATTATGATGTGGAAGGTCTGGGTCACATGATTATGTGTGCAGGTCCTGGGGTCACATGATTATGATGTGAAGGTCCTGGGGTCACATGATTATGAGTGCAGAGTCCTGGGGTCACATGATTATGATGGCAGGTCTGGTGTCACATGCTTATGATGTGCAGGTCCTCGGTGGTCACTATGATTTTATGATGGGCAGGGTCTGGTCGGGCTACCCATGATATTAGGGCAGGACCTGGGGTCAAATGATTATTATGGCAGGACCTGGGTCACATGCATTATATGGTGCAGGTTCCCTGGGGTCACATGCTATTATTATGGGCAGGTCCTGGGGGCACAGGATTATTATTTTGCAGGTCCTGGGGGGGTCTAAAGGATTTTATATGTGAAGGGCTAATGGGTCACAGGATTATTATGTGACAGGTCCATGGGTGGTCCAGGATTATTATGTGCAGGACCTGGGGTAAGGATTATTATTTGCCGGACCTGTGGGTGGGTCACATGATGATGATGTGCACATCTCGTCCTTTATCACGCCCCCGTTCGGTATGCGGGTCGCGTGCTACATGTCTTCTTCGTTAGACCCGTGAACGTGGGGCAGATTTACTTACCTGGTCCATTCGCGGAATCCGCGGCGCGGTTTCTCCAGCGGTGGATTGGGTCTTCGGGGTGATTCATAAGGCAGTCCCGACGTTCCACCAGGGTCGCTGAAGTCCGCCGAGACCCGCAGAGTTCACGATTTACTATCCTGGTGCAGGTAAGCGGAGTCCGAGACACTTTTTTTTTTTTTTTTTTTAAATGCGGCGGTTTTTTTTCCGAATTCCGTCGGGGTTTCGTTCGGGCCACGAACCCGATTTCCGTCGTGTTGCATGCCCGCGCCGAGAGCCACAATCCGACGCTGTGCGCCAAAAACCCGGGCAATTCAGGTGACAAATCTCGCAAACGGAAATAGGTCGGGTTAAACACGTGGGAAAAGCGAACTTCAGAGAGCCCTTAGTAAATGACGGCCCCACTGTAGATCTATAGAGTGTAGATAGTAGAGCATATACGTACAGCACGTCAGCCAGTGTTAGCCGGATGTGGACATGTCAGTGTGACGTGGCACTCCCGCATAGCGACAGTGTCCGGGTATAGATCAGCGTGGCGCGGGCTGGTCCAGGCTCGCGACGTTGTCGCGTGTATAGGAGTCGGTGGCGGCGGTCCGAGAGCGCTGCGACGGTCCAGCATGTATGATACAGATCAGCAGAGATACCCTACAGATGGACGGGAGAAGTATATGGGATTACATTTACCATTGTCGGATCTCTTAACCTGCTACATCAATATCAGTGGAGGGTGGTGTATGAATCGTACAGGAGGGGCTGAGCACAATGTCGCCGCAGCATCCCACCCTCGGGCACAGTCCGGCCACGGTCCGCGCGCTCCCATGATCGCGTTGATTGAGGATCTCTATGGGATTAATAGGTGATCCTGGGCCACTGTCGCTGAGATGAGCTCTAAACTTTCTCATTTTTTAACCTCTCACAGATTAAAACGTTAAGTTGCATCAACGTCAGCACCCACAAGAGATGGATTCCCGCTTCGAAAGCTGATCCGCCATTGAATGGACCTGCTGCCTCGTGTGTTGGCTTTGGTGGCAGGTACATTTCTCCCAGTGCACGTTTCGTGGTCTTCTAACCCTCGGCCCTTCGCTGGGAATTCAGGTCCCACTTCAGGGGCCAATTAGAGACGCGCTCGTCTCGCACCGCGCTCACCGGCTGACGGGTTCCCCGGGGTGGGGGGTGCTGACAGCCCGTTCTGTCTCATATTTCTCCGAAACTCGGGTCACTGGAAAATCCCACTGTCCGTGATGTCACCCAGGATCCTCTTAAAGGGGCGCTGCATGTTATATACACACTATAGGAGGGCCCCATTCACATAACAGTCACAGAATCCTCCGATCATTACCATGTACATATAACATGTAGCCTTTTCCCACAATCCCCATCTCCACACGTCTAGACTAGCCGGCCTACAATTTATTAAGCCACAATTTTCGACGAACAGCAGGAACCAGACTTTACAACTGTTACCACTGAACCGTCTCTCTGCTACAATCTCACCCGCTATGTGCCTCCGCTCCCCCTTCGCCCCCGGATTCCTTATCTGCCTGTGCTTGTAGTTTGCACCTCTCTCTGCCTGCTCACCATGTGCTGACAGACGTGAGGTGATGTCCCTGAGCTCCGTGCAGGGGGACGGGACTACATCCACCACGCAGCAAGACCACAGAAATTAGAGCTACCCGATTCACACAGAAATCCAAGATGGCCGCCGAACTGTAGTCAGACAAATATCAGGGTTACCATACTGAATGGACGGATGTAGTTTTAATCTGTGACATGCGCATTTTTTAGTAACAGTGAATAGAGAGAACGTGAGATTTGTGTTATCCTGAGGACATACAAGATCGTGTCTTCGGGGAGGAAATCACCTTTAAAAGCCGTGCACAAAAGCCAATCACCGGAACCTTAGTACAAGCGTCATTCCATTGCACATACGTAGTTGTTAGTATACGGAAACATACACTCAATATACTATAGTAATGAGTCCAAAAAGGCTTGCAAAGCAGATCGATCCAATCTCTCACAACCGGTTTTATATAATAATTCCTTTATATATAATAGCGCACACGATAACTGCAGCTGCTGGCACAGAGTTTGTCAATATCAGTCCTGTCCCACTGGGGGCTCACAATCTAATTAAACTTACAGTATGGCTTTGGATGTGGTGAGGAACCAGAGGGACCCGAGGACACGCGCACGCAAACACAGACGAGATACATACAAACTCGTTTAACAGATGTAAAAGTTTGTTGTTTTCTCTCTGTGGTTTGCGGGTCCTCTGGTTTCCTCGCCACCACTCCAAACTATACTGGAGGCTGATTAGATTATGACTTGATTCCGGTCCCCGATCGCTGCAAGGATGTTGTGGTCTCAACCACTGGGCCACCGTTGCGCAAGGCGTGTATGCTAACACTAACCACTGGCCACCGCTGTTGCAAGCCGTATTCTAACATGGGCACCGTGTGCTACAGGGCTTAAGCTAACCACTGAGCCAAATGTGCTGGCAAGGCTGTAATCTATCCACTGGCGCCACCGTGTTTGCAAGGCTGTAGATGTACACCACTAGCTCCCACCGTGATGCAAGCATGCTAACTGAAAATGCTAAACACTGGCTCACGTAATGCTAATCATGGACATATGCATGAAAGAGCAGTGCTGAACTGATGCTATCCAACGGGCCATTCCGTGTTGCGAGGCTGTAATGCTAAACCACTGGGCCCCGTGCTGCAATGCTGACATCGCTAACCACTAAGCCACCGTGCTGCAATGCTGTAATGCTAACGCAGCTGGGCCCACCGTGCTGCAAGCTGTAATTCTAACCTCACTGGGCCACTTGCTGCAGGCTGTAATGTAAAACACTAAGCCACCGTGCTGCAATGCTGTAATGCAACCACTAAGCCACCGTGCCTGAAAATGACTGTATGCTAACGGACAGCTGAGCCACCGTGCTCAAGGCTGTAATTCTAACACAGAGCCACCGGAGTCTGCAAGGTCGTTGATTGTAATTCTAACCCTGGGCCACTGATGATGCAAGGCGTGTATGCTACCACTTAGCCACCGTGTGCTACAAGCGACTGTAATGCTAACCACATAAGCCACCTGCGCCCGAACGTTGGGACGAGTCAGCTTCAATACAGTGCTTGTAGAGCCCCCATATACCGATTTCTGGTATGCATGGCCTAGTATATCACTGCTAGGGGGGGGGGGGTCCCGGGGGGTAGTAGGTGGGGGGGTAGATTGAGGCCACTGTTAGTTGTTGTCCTCAGATTCTGTCATGTATTGTTACATGTATAATACGTTACAATGGGGGGGGGGCAGTTTTTCAGCTTTTTTTTTTTTTAGTGTGCGCGCCATATTTATTATATTATATGTGTAGGTTTTCTTCAACACTCCCCTTATTTTTTGTGTGAAAAGAATGTGAATTTATGATTTTTACCGCAACACTTTTTGTTTCTGCCACAATTGTGCTCCACTAAAATGACATGAACACACAGTAACGATTGCCTCCTGTTTACCTCTTGTGCCCCGAGTTCTACTGTGCTCCTATACCTCTAGTCCTCCTATACCTCTAGGCCTTCCTGTGGCCTCATGTAACCTCTTGTGCACTCTTTGCCCTTGTGCTCTTGTGCCTCCTGTACCTCTTGTGCCTCCTGTACTTATGTGCCTCCTGTACTACTGAGCCTCGATACTGTCTCCTCTGTACCGTACGGTGGACCTACTGTACGACTTGGCCTACATGTGCCTCTTGTGCCTCTTGTGCCTCTTGTGCCTGTGTCTGCATGCCGTTACCATCTTGTTGCCTCCTGTGCCTCCTGTACAGCCGTTACACTGTACCCTGTACCTGTGCCTCCTGTAGCCTTAATGTGCCATGTACCATCTTGACCGTACCTACTGTGTCATAATGTGCCCTCCACACTCGGCTCCCCCTTCTCCGCGCTCCACCCATCTTACAACCCAGCCTCGTTACCTCCTCCGACTTCACACTCCTTCCCTTCCCCCCTACGATACGACCCCCCACCCCAGGTATCACCTCTGCGTCCCCTTTCTATCTCCATACTTGCCTCTCACTCTAGGCCCCCCAGTTTCCAATCCCCATCCCTCAACTCTGCAACCCACCTTCCACGCCTCACACCTCCCCCCCCATTCCTCTCTCGTTTCTCTCCCCCTATCCTCCCCCCTTCCTCTTTCCTCTTACAACCCCGCCCTCCAATCCTATTTATCTCTCTAGTTCTCACCCCCTCTTTATTCCCACTTCCACTCGACCTCCTCACCCCCTACTACTCTTCCTCCTTCCCCTACCTCTCTCTATTCCCTCCTCCCTATTTTCTACTCCACCCCACATCATACCCTCCACCTACTGCCCCCCTTCTCCTTTCTTACTCGCACCCCCCTTCGCCTTCTCAACTGTCCCATCCTTTCCCCCCCTGCCCCCTTGTCCAATCTACCCTCTCACCTATAACTTTCGCCTCCTCCCACGCACTTCCCCCTTGCTACCCCCATAGTCTTCTATTCCGTTTTCATCTCATCCCCTCTGGCCGCATATGTACAGTCCCGTACGACCTTCTCTGCCTATCCCCTTCTTCCTTCTACCCAACCCCCAATATTAATACTCGATGTCCCTCCCAATTATCTCAACCAACTCACCTGGCAACAGCTCATCCCTTCCAATATTCCTATTCCATCCTCAAAGACAAACCCCCTATCATCACTCTGCTCACCTTCACTCCGACCCCCCCCCGTCGCACCCCCATCCCCCCACTACTCCCTTCCTTCTCCACCCTCCCACCACCACCCGTCTTTGGCTCCCGCCCCCGCGATCCTGCCGTGTCCCGGCTGCCCCTCCCAACCTAACCTCCCCCTATTTTACTTCTCATACCACGCCTCCTCCCCTATGACCCTCCTGCTTAACCTCCTCCCCCTTATGCACCATTTCCCGCCACCGCCTCCCTCCTTTCCCCCCCCTCTCCCCCATTCCCACGGCCCCCTCACCTCCCTTCCGTGTTCTTACATCCACATCCGTCGAAACCCTCATTAAACTCTCCAACCTTCCCTCCCCGTCCTAGTTACCCCCACTACCCCCCGTAACTCTCCACCACTTCCCAAACCCCCTTCACCCCTCCCTGCTCTTCTTTCCACCCTCTTGTTGTACCGCTACCCTCAAGCTATCTTACCATCCCCCCGAACCCACACACCCTCCTGACAACCCTCCCCCATCTACTCCCGTCTTAATTCCCCCCAGTTAACCCCCACTACCCCACCTCTATTCCCACTTAGATCTTTCCTCTAGTCCTTGAATTTTTTCCTTGATCTAAAATAACTCTCCCCTATGCCATCGTCCGTTGACTTCCTTAACCTTCCTCCTCCATCCTTACTCCTACCTACCGCTTATGCTCCCTACACTTATCCCCCCTTCGCCTTCCTTCCCCGCTCTTAACGTCAACACCCACCACCACCCCTTATCCTCATCCTTCACTCCACTCCATTTCGTTCTTCTTCTTCCTTTCCTTCCCACTCACACTTCCCCTTCTAAAGTTCCTCCCAATACACCTACCACTCCATTCCTCTCAGCCCCCACTCGGCTCCATTCTCCCCAACCTACTTGTCCCTCCGCCTCCGCACTTCCCACACTTTCTCCATATCCCTCTCACTCGTCCCATATCAGCCCACGCATCCTACATTTATCCCTTTATTTTCTTCCCCCCCCCCCCCTCACACACTCCCCTACCCTTTACCCCAGCACCCACTTCACACCTCCTTCCCCCGACCCCCACCCTCTTTCTTCTCCCTTTCTCCACCCCACTACTCACCCCTCGAGACACCCCTCGAATTTTCTCCGCCCCCGCTGCAGTTCCCCCCCCTCCCCCCGACCTCCCCCCCTGAAGCCTACTACAGCCATCTTCTGTGACCCAGCCTACCCTCTTCGACCCCACCGTCCTCCGAAAAACAAAGTACCATCCATTTCTTACCTCGTCTTTACTCCCCTCCCCCCCCTCACGTTCCCACACATCCTCCACCCCTGCTTCCCCTCACCTCGCCCCCCCCCCAGTGCTCTTTCCAGAAACCACCGCCGGTCTACTGTCGGTCCCGGTTCGAGGACCACTCTCTTCGCACCAAATGTCCCCTTTCGTAGGTCCTTTCCTTTTTAGCTCCTTGCTTTTCATGCTTGCTCTACCATCTTTTCTTCTGCCTCTTGTGCCTCATGTGCATCTTGTGACATCTTGTGCCTATGGTGCCTCCGTAAACTCTTGTCTAATGTAGCTACTTGTGCTCTCCTGTAACCTACTGTGCTCCTGAACCTACTGTGCCTCCTGTGCCTCCGTGCATCTTGTGCCTCAGTACCTCTTGTGCCTCCTGTACCTCTGTTCTAGCCCTGTAACCTCTAGTGCTCATGTACCTCTAGTGGACCTCCTGTACTCTAGTGCCTCCTGTCTCTAGTGCCTCATGTGCCTCTAGTGCAGCAGATGCCTTAGGGCATCCTATGCCTCTAGTGCCTCCTATGCCTATAGTGCATCCCTTTAATCTGGTGACTCACTTCGTGACTATTGCATATTGTACTACTGGACATCATTTCTCCATTTCTGGTTCCAATGATCCCTCGTCTCATCCCTCGTTGCTTTGCTGTGTTACATACAATCAGAGAGACGTAGACTTGGGTCGTGTCTGATGGATTCCAGTGGATTTTCGGTTCATGCTGGTTATGTAGTTATCCATATCGCCTTCCTGAGATAGTGTTTCCCTGGTTTCCGGGATCTTGCAGGGGATGGAGAGGGATACTAGAGGCGTTTCTCGGCACGTGTAATATTCGCCATATGTTACGGCAGAATCCTTCAGGGCCTCATTAATGGCGGTGCGTGCGTCTCTGGCTGCGCCGCGCAGGCCCTTTGTTTATCTCGCTGGAGTTAATGGGGTTTGATGATGAATTATTCCCTTTCATGTGAATATTACATGGATGAGGTGGGAGACCTGCGTGCGGCCCCCTACAAGCCCCCCACCCGCTTCTACAAAGCAAATAGTCGGATTGCTTGTCAGTAATTTGCTGGCAGACGGCGCTGCTGCCCCCGATTCCAGAAGACGCTGTTATCCTGTCTGTCACTTATTATCTGCTGGCGACAGGCGGCCACAATTACCGGACGCGTCCACGCGCCTCATCCGCCTCTTCCTTTACTGAATTACATTTTATAAATCAGGTTTATTTGTGGCTCTTTTTCTTGTCGGTGGAAAGTTACATTATAACTGATCAGTTACATAGAAGCAGCGGCGCTCCGTCCTATGGAAGAGACAGAGGAGTCTGGGGGAGGAGAGAGGAGGAGGAGGACAGAGACTGGAGGGAGGAGGGAGGAGGACAGAGACCGGAGGGAGGAGGAGGAGGACAGAGGAGTCTGGGGGAGAGGAGGAGGACGAGGGGTCTGGAAGGAGGATGAGGGAGTCGGACGAGGGGTCTGGAGGAGGGGGAGGACCGAGGAGTCTGGAGGAGGGGAGGACAGAGGGGTCTGGAGGAGGGAGGAGGGACAGAAGGAGTCTGGAGGAGGAGGAGGGACAGAGGGAGTCTGGAGGAGGCGGGGACAGAGGAGTGGGGGAGAGGAGGAGGAGGGAAGAGAGTCTGGGGAGGCGGGGGAGACAGAGGAAGTCTGGAGGAGGAGGGGGAGGACAGAGGGGTTGGAGGAGGAGGAGACAGAGGAGTCGGGGGAGGAGGAGGAGGACAGAGGAGTCTGGGGGAGGAGGGGGAGGACAGAGGAGTCTGGAGGAGGGGGAGGACAGAGGAGTCTGGAGGAGGAGGAGGACAGAGGGACAGGAGGAGGAGGACAGAGGGACAGGAGGAGGAGGAGGACAGAGGGGTCTGGAGAAGGAGGGACAGAAGGGTTGAGAGGAGGAGGAAGAAGAGAGGAAGGAAGGAGCGAGAGAGACTGAGGGGTCTGGCGGAGGGGGAGGACAGAGGAGTCTGGAGAAGGGGGAGGGACAGGAGTCTGGAGGAGGGGTGAGGACAGAGGAGTTGGAGGAGGGGGGAGGACAGAGAGTCTGGAGGAGGGGGAGGACAGAGGGTCTGGGAGGAGGGGGAGGACAGAGGAGTATGGAGGAGGGGGAGGACAGAGGAGTTGGAGGAGGTGGGAGGAATGAGGAGTCTGGGGAGGGGGGAGGACAGAGGAGTCTGGAGGAGGGAGGAGGAACAGAGGAGGCTGGAGGAGGAGGAAGAGACGTTGGAAGAGGAGGAGGACAGAGGGGGTCCTGGGGGGGAGGAGGACAGAGGAGTCTGGAGAAGGAGGACCAGAAGGGTCTGGAGGAGGAGGAGGACTGAGGAGTCTGGAGGGGGGGGGGTAGGGGGAGGACAGAGGAGTCTGGAGGAGGGGGAGGACACCAGCGGAAGTCTGGAGGAGGGGGGAGGACAGAGGAGTCTGGAGGAGGCGGGATGGACAGAGGAGTCTGGAGGAGGAGGAGGACAGCGGGAGTCTGGAGGAGGAGGAGGACAGAGGCGTCTGGAGGAGGGACAGAGGGGTCTGGAGGAGGACAGAGGGGTCTGGAGGAGGACAGGCGGGGTTGGGGAGGACCGAGGGGTCTGGCGGAGGACAGAGGGTCTGGAGGCGGACAGAGGGGTCTGGAGGCGGACGAGGGGGCTGGAGGAGGACCAGAGGGGTCTGGAGGAGGACAGAGGGGTCGGGAGGCGGACAGAGGGTCTGGAGCGAGGAGGACAGAGAGTCTGGAGGAGAGAGGACAGAGGAGGCTGGAGGGAGGAGACAGAGGGGTCTGAAGGAGAAGGAGGAGGACAGAGGGGTCCGAAGGAGAAGAAGGAGGAGGACTCAGAGGGGTCGGAATTAGGAGAGGAAGAGGAGGAAAGAGGGGTATGAAGGAGAAGGAGGAGGACAGAGGGGGTCTGAGGAGAAGGAGGAGGACAGAGGGGTCCTGAAGGAGAAGGAGGAGTAGGAGGACAGAGGAGTCTGGAGGAGGACAGAGGATTCTGGAGGAGGAGGACCACAGAGGATTCTGGAGGAGGAGGACGAGGGGTCTGGAGGAGGAGGACAGAGGGAGGGGAGGAGGAGGGAGAAAACCCAAGAAGGGGGGCTGGGAGGGGGACAGAGGAGTCGGAGGAGAGGACAGAGGAGTTTTGGAGGAGGAGGACAGAGGAGTCTGGAGGAGGGGACAGAGGAGTCTGGAGGAGATGACAGAGGAGTTGGAGGAGGAGGACAGAGGAGTCTGGAGGAGGGGACAGAGGAGTCTGGAGGAGGGGACAGGGGAGTCTGGAGGAGGGAGGACAGAAGGAGAGGAGGAGGAGAGACAGAGGAGTCGGAGGAGGAGGACAGAGGAGTCTGGAGGAGAAGGACAGAGGAGTCTGGAAGGAGAGGGACAGCGGAGTCTGGAGGAGGGAGGACAGAGGAGTCTGGAGGAGGAGGACAGAGGGGTCTGGAGGAGGAGGAGGACAGAGGGGTCTGGAGGAGGAGGGGACAGAGGATCTGGGAGGAGGAGGACAGAGATTCTGGAGGAGGAGGACAGAGGATGTCTGAGGAGGAGGACAGAGGAGTCTGGAGGAGGAGGACAGAGGAAGTCTGGAGGAGGAGGACAGAGGGTCTGGAGGAGGAGGACAGAGGGGTTGGAGGAGGAGGACAGAGGGGGTCTGAGGAGGAGGACAGCGGGTTCTGGAGGAGGAGGACAGAGGGGGTCTGGAGGAGGAGGACAGAGGGGTCTGGAGGAGGAGGACAGAGGGGTCTGGAGGAGGAGGACAGAGGGGTCTGGAGAGGAGGAGACAGGGAGTCTGGAGGAGGAGGAGAGGACAGAGGGGGTCTGGAGGAGGAGAGGAGGAGGGGAGGAGGAGGAGGAGGAGGGACGGAGGAGGACAGCAGGAGTCTGGAGTCTACAGAACGTAGAGGAGGTGATATGTGAATAGGTTGGCCGCCTTTAGCTGTTTAGGTAGAGGCCGCCATTTGTTCTGTTATCGCCTTTATAATACTTGCAGCTTTGGCCCCTTTGGCAACCTTGAGTTTAGTTTCTTTCCCCTATAAACACCCCTGTGGGGACAGGCACCGCCGCCCTCACACAAGTCCCACACCGGGGGGGGGGGGCTTCCACCAGAAATGTGGACATGCCTAGACCCGGGGGTTGGAAGTTATACCGGAGGTGTGCAGATTTATTCCCAGAAACCCGGTAATACCCCATTGGCTCACTGCCTGCAAGCTAAAGACCCACCCACATGACGTAAATAGAAACAGGGAGGAAAAGGGTTTCTGTGCCTTAAGACATTTCATTTCCAACCGATTGTCTCTGCGGGTAATAGAGTCTAATCCATTGGAGTACACAAAATCCTCGTTATAGGAATGAGCTCGAGAAAATCAACACAGAAAAATATTATTAAGACCATCACTCAACAACAAGATTAATCAGATGAATATTTATTTATGTCCAGCCCTTAAATAGTATGCAGATTGATCCGACAGTGTCGATAATTGATAAGGAGATACACGGCAGCGGCTGATAGCGCCTAGGCGGAGTGTACGGGCACAGAGCTCTGCTGGGGAATACAGATGATACATTGTGCTATAGGGGAGGCTATGTGGTTCTATGGCTCCCGGAGATTACTCTGATCCTTGGGGGTGGAGTCAAGACAGAGAGCACCAGTAAGATCCACCTCCGAGGAAATGTAGGTACAGAACTGAAGGTCATAGCGACCTTAACCCCATGTTAGAGATGGATCCTTATGCACAGTTTGCTATGTGGTTGTCACAGAGAACAGCCGGGTGAGGTATGTGATTACCAGAGATAATACATAAACACTCAGTGCCTTGGGGAGCTAAATACAGGAATTTACACAGTCCTGCTGCTACTAACCTTCATACACAAAGGTTTGACACACATCTCGGACAGGGACAATAAATAGCAACTGGCTGCAGTAGGCTTCCCAACCCCCCCCCACCCCCCCCCCCCCCCTTGCTCATATTGTGGTTAGTCATGTATGTAATGAGTTATAATATCTTCATGTTATTCATGGCACATCAATGGTGTCACCCTCAGACCGCGCATTCCCGTCCAATCCCGTCCCGTCTCTCGCGCGTCCTGGATTCCAATCACTAATAATCATTCTCAACATAAATTAATTCAGAAATTTGCCTGTTCAGCCGGGTGGTGGAGGACGACTCAATTTCAGTTATTTTATACTTTGTGACTAGAAATCATTGAGGATTCGTGAATTAATAAGAATCCCGGACCCCATTAGCCAGAACGCGAGGATTAGGTAGGATTTGCAGACGGGGGATTTTGGGCAACTTGTTTGCAGGGGTCGCAAGGGTCTGGAGTAGACATATGAAATGACGGCTGTAATGGTAGGGCCTCTCCCTGGATTGCCGGAGTCCAGATTAGATGGATTATTAAGGGCGGAGGGGATTACGGAGCAGGAAGTGACCCGCGCCAAGCTCGAAAAATGACCAGCGGGCACAACTTCCCCTTAAGATCAAGGTCGTTGGGTAATGTGTAAGCCCTGTAAGGCAGAATAGGGGAAGGAAGATGAAATTTCTCAAAATGGTGGTTAATAAAGTGTTTGGTGGCCAAGTTTTGAGGAGATTCTCAGTGTTCCCAGACTTGGGGGGATGTCAGAACAGCAGAAAGCGGATTATGGTTGGGTGACGAAGGGGGGGGTGGGGACAAGAATTGGAGTGCGGAATTAGTATATTTAGGCCCCAAACCAAGAATATACTGGAGCCCCCCTCCATGGCGCAACTGGTATCAACGGCACATCTGCCCTTCTCGATACCAGAAGCTTAGGGACCCATAGGGCGCAGTCATGTGATTTATAGTGTGCCCCAAGTTGTAGTGTATGGTCATAGTGCTGGTCCTCTTCATAATATAAAGGAGACCCTTAATGGTGCCCCATATTCCTCTACCACCCTGATATAGGAGCCCTGGATTAAATGCAAATACATTGTGAAGCCGGTGTCGTCTATATATGGAAAAGGGGAGAGCGAGAGCTAAGAGAGCTATGAGAAGCTCCATACTTTCCCTATGGCCGCAAAGGAGGAAGACAGCTCTGGAGCACAAAGTGACAGCTGCGATCGCTCCAGAATTAAGAAGACGAGCAGGGAGTTACAGTTCATGCAGCAAAGAAATCATTCTTTTCCTCATCATTGGATCAAGTGATAAATACATAAAAAAAAGGGCCGGAGGCAACAAGTAGTCAAGAATGTTCAACAATTCTATATTAAACTCCTCGCCTGGTCCTCTGGGGGTCAGTGCGCAAATTTGCTAAGTTGTCTGTTGCTTAGCCCTGGAAGCAAATGGAACTTAGTGATATTCACTGAAAATCTGGTGCGAAAACGATGCATGTAATAGCCGTGCGTCCAGGCGGACCAGTTGTTGCATGGCAGTGGCGGTCCCTGCGTCCTCCTTGTTGTTGCACGCTGGCGGTCCATGGCGTCCTGTTGGTTGCGCAAGGGGAGTGGCGCGGTCCATGGCGTCAGGTTGTTAGCTGGAGGGTCCATGGCGTCATGTTGTGGTTGGCGTGGGTCATGGGCGTCCTTTTTGCGTGGGAGTGGCGGTCATGGCGTCATGTGTTGCGCTGGCGGTCCATGGCTTCTGTTGTGTGCGCTGTCGATAGTGCGGGTCCATGGCTCCCTGGCGTCCTGTGTTGCACTGGCAGTGGCGGTCATGGCGTCATGTTGTCGCACTGCAGTGGCGGTACATGGCGTCCGTTGTCGCACTGGCAAGTGGCAGTCCATGGCGTCCTGTGTTGCGGCTGGCGGTCCATGGCGTCCTGTTGTTGCGCTGGCGGTCCATGGCGTCCTGTTGTTGCGCTGGCAGTGGCGGTCAGGAGTCATGTGTTGCGCTGTCAGTGGCGGTCCGTGGCGTCCTGTGTTGAGCTGGCAGTGGCGGGTCCATGGCGTCCTGTGTTGCATGGCAGTGGCGGGTCCAATGGCGTCATGTTGTTGCACTGGCAGTGGCGGTCATGCGTCCTGTTGTTGAACTGGCAGTGGCGTCCATGGCCGTCCCTGTTGTTGCAATCGGCCCAGTGGCGGTCCATGGCGTCCGGTTGTTGCGATGTCAGTGGCGGGTCCGTGGCGTCTGTGTGCGATGGCAGTGGCGGTCCCATTGGTCCTGTTGTTGCAATGGCAGTGGCGTCCATGGGTTATGTTGTTGCGCTGTCCGTGGTGGTACATGGCGTCCTGTTGTTGCGTGGCGGTCATGGCGTCTGTTGTTGCGCTTGGCTGGCGGAAGGTTTGGCCTGGTCAATTGCGTTCCTGTTGTTGCGATGGGGCCAGGGGCCTGGCCATGGCGTCCTGTTGTTGCGCTGGCCCAGTGGCGGTACTGGAGTTCAGGTGTGCGCTGGCAGGGCGGTCCATGAGTCCGTTGTGAGCTGGCCAGTGGCGGTCCATGGTGTCCTGTTGTTGCGCTGGCAGTGGCGGTCCATGGCGTCCTGTTGTTGCGCTGGCAGTGGCGGTCCATGGCGTCCTGTTGTTGCGCTGGCAGTGGCGGTCCATGGCGTCCTGTTGTTGCGCTGGCAGTGGCGGTCCATGGCGTCCTGTTGTTGCGTGTCGGTCCATGCGTCCTGTTGTTTGCGCTGGCAGTGGCGGTCCAGGGCCGTCCTGTTGTTGAGCGGCGGTGCCCCTTTGTCCATGCGGCGGCCGCCAGGTTTGCCGCTTCGCGCTGAGCGGTGGTTCCTTGCATGTGTACAGTCCCCTATAGTACAATGTATCATCTGTATCCACAGCAGAGCTCTGTGCCCGTACACTCAGCCGAGGCGTTAATCAGCCGCTGCCGTATTAATCATCCTTATCAATTATTCAGACACCTGTCTGATCAATCTGCATACTATTTAAAGGGCTGGACCATAATAAATATTTCATCTGATTTAATCTTGTTTGTTGATTGATGGTCTTAATAATATTTTTCTGTGTTGATTTTCTCGGCTCATCTA
>WNYA01003449.1:0-25339 GCA_019512145.1 Engystomops pustulosus | reverse complement strand
GGGGGGGAAGCCGCGCTGCCAGGGGAGCCATCCGGAGCTTTATGGGGGGTTGAAGATATCACAGCATGGTGCAGATAGAGACCGGCTTCTCATTGTGGGATCCTATAGTGCAGTGGTGGCGAACCTATGGCACGGGTGCCAGAGGTGGCACTCGGAGCCATTTCTGTGGGCACTGAAACCATCACCCCAGGACAGAGTTCACCAAATAGGACCAAATCCACCAAGTCCCAGGCAACTTAAGAGAAGCTGCTCTCAGTGCTATTTTAAAGCAACACTTCATTGGCTGTTAGGAACTGCTGGAAAAGTGAGAAGGTGTTGACAGAACTGCGATATCTTTGGAAGCCATCCTGCTGGACCTAACATTCTTCCTCTACAGAGAGACCCTGGAGAGAAGCTACAACGAGAGTCTGAATTTGCTCTCCTTCTTTAAACTGTATTGGCTGCCTCAGGGGGGCGATACAATTGAAAGATGTGGAAGAACAGGTAGCAATAAGTTACTGCTTAAAATGCCAAATTGGCACTTCCCGGGAAAATAAGTGGATTTTGGTTGTAATTTGGGCACTCTGTCTCCGAAAGGTTCGCCATCACTGCTATAGTGTTTGGGCTTCTGCTTCCTTCCCTTCCTATATGGTAGGATCAATCAGACAGCCGAGGGTTAAAGTACCTGAGGGGTCTGAAAGATGGTTAAAAAAAAAATAATAAAAAATTAAAATCCCCCCCCCCACTTTTGCTAGAAATGATATAAAAAATGTCCCAGTTTTATACCAACATATAATAATGGTTATTCCTGGCGATGAGCCCCGCCCAAATGTCTTTTCCTCCATTATACAACGTATCAAAATTGTAAGAAAAAGTGTCAGCTTTTGACAAACTCTCAGCTCTGTGCACAGAAGTATGAAAAAGTCATTAGCGCCAGAAGATGGCGAAACAAAGAATTTTATTTTGTACAGGAGGTTTTAATATTTAAAAAAAAAAACACAATAAAATAAAACCTGTATAAATGTGGTATCCCCGGGATCGTACCGACCCAAAGAATAACGGAGACGTGTCATTGGGGCGCACAGCGAAAGCCATAAAATCCAAACCCTTAAGAAAATGGCGCAAATGAGTTTCACTGCATTAGAAATCCCCCCCCCCCCCATTTCCGAGTACATGGCGAAGAATTTTAAATACCAGTGTGACATTTGTTACAGAGAAAACAAGCCCTCGCACAGCTCTGTACATGGGAAGATAATAAAGTTTTTATAGATTTTTTGGAAAAATGGAAACGAAAAAAGGCCTGGTTGTTTAGCGAACTAAATCATAGGTTGTGTGAATTGATCTTGTATATATGTATATTTTTACATTTTTCTTTTAACATAATAACAGTTTTTCATGGGATAAGGGAGATTTTTATTTATTTATTTTATTTTTTTCACTTTTGCATTGGCGTTGCACCCAGGCTCATTACTAGAAGTGTAATTAAAACTGTGAACCGTCTTCACTATTTAAATGCCTAATTCTGGGGATGTGTGGGGGTTCTTGTTAGCCGACCTGGGTCAATAATAATAGTAGTAGTAGTAATAATAATAATAATATTTATTATTTTATTTATTTATTATTATTTTTTTTAATATTTTTATTATTTTTTTATTATTATTATTTATTTATTTTTTTTGTAAACTATTTTCTATAAATTCTATATTTTAATCTTCATTTTCCTATGTATGCCCTCAACTCTCTAGGTATCCACCCCTGTTGTCTCTATGCCCCTCTTGTCTCTCTATGCACCTGCCCCCTGTATACAACCCCCCCCCCCCTATGTGGTCTCTATTCCCCCTTCTATAGAGCGATGGCTACCATCTTGCGGCCCCCTCCATTGATCCCGGGCAATGCTCACAGTTGTTATGTCTATGCAGGAGGCGTCCTGTCTGTATGTTTTGTGGATGTTTTTGTCGTCCCGTATCCGCCTGGCGTTGTGTCTAGACACGGATTTCGTGTGAATTTCTCCCGCTCCCCTTCCTCGCCCTCCTCCCCCTTTTTATTTCTACTCCTTTCCCTATTTAAAAGGCTCCTTGCTAATAACCTTAATCATTTTATTTTGGATACGTGGAGCAGGAGCGGTGCACGGATCCCGGGGGGACGCCTAAGAACTTATTAAAACATTGCAAGTGTTTTCCTTCTCGCTGTCTGTTCCAGCAGCAGCCTCGGAGCTCACAGCCGCGCACAGCCAACCCCCCAGGGCCCATTAGCTTTAACTTGTTTACCGCACTGATATCTATATGTTAAACGACAGGAGAGTTCAAGTTATTGAATAATTTAGACTCCTGCTCTAATTGGTGTCATATGACCTGGAAAAGGCCACGGATGACGCCGCGAGCACGCTGCGAAGCCCTCATGAATAATTCACGCCCCAGATCATTCATCTGCCGCCGCCGCGTCTTGTTAAGAGGCAGAAGTTTGTATGTAATAAAGGATAATGCAACACCTGTAAGTATTTAGTTCAGAAACTCGGAGGTAATCTACCTTGATGATCGCCTCACGAAAGGCGCCACGTAATTACACCGGGGAGATTGCGGGCCATTTATACGGAGCGGGACGTTGGCACCGTTCATTGTGCAGCTGTTACAGAACATATTCCACTTCTCCGGGTTCTGCCCTTCACATAGAGAGGTAGATGCATGATCAAACCCTGACCACGGAAACGTGGGTCATCCAGGGTCATACCACGTATCAGAGCGTAACCGTCCTCTTCTCATTAAAGCAAGTCCTTCTATTTGATCATCTGGACAAAGGTTAAAGGAGCGCTAACGTTAGCCTGGACATGTTCTTTAGATAATTTTGGGCCAATGATTTTAATAAGATTTTAAGCCACAGTCTCCTAAAACAGACGGACTGTCACCGATCTGATATTGTAGGTAATACCACGATCACCAGAAACTCCTTTTCATATTACTGATGGGGATGGTAGTGGTGATCTTTTTGGGGGGGTCTATGTATAGTCAGTATACAGTTTTGCTTCTTAGCTCCCTCTAGTGGTGGCAGAAAAGCATTGAAAATTTTTATTTTAGTCTTTTTAAATTCAAGGGATAAAAAAAAAAAATCTGCCTTCCCTTTGATATAGTAATTTACCATCGTCTGCTCGCTATCAGCACATGGAGGTGTAGAGAACTTATTGGCCTGGAGTCCAGGACAGAAGATGCCCATGTGGGGCATGATACAAATATCTCTCTCTGTATAGCAGTGTTATATGTCTGTAATAATAAAAAAAAAAAAAATTTGTGAGGTTTTATCCCCTTGAAATACACTGAAAGGAGAGTGTTTGTTTGTTTGTTTGTTTGTTTTGGTCATGCATGACGTCCACTGCTTGTATCCTGATCATCCTAATCCATAATAATTTTGTATTCTTCCATCCAGGTCTGTAAAACCCCGCGGCAGCCTACGGCAAGTGAACTCGATGGTTCCTACCTCGGCCAGCAGAACCGCAAGCCCAATAGCGAAAGTGGAAGCTGCCTCTCCGCTGCTCCCCGTCCCCTCTGCAGAAGTGACCCCACACCTAGAAACGGCTGTCACTACATCCCTGATCGCTGCTCATCCGAAAACCCTCATCATAGTAACTGCCCCGGAGCAGCTCCCCATTATACGGACTACCCCTGCAGCCAGCACTGTGGCAGAACCTCAAAGCCACCGCTGACCCATTGCTGCTTCCACCCTACAGCGCACAATCCCTTCCCTCCCGAGCTCTCCCTGGTCAGACCTCATGAAGACGGCTCCCTCTCTAGATGCTCCACCACGTCTGGCAGATGCAATGGAGAAAGAGGCAAAGATTCACCCAGGGACAGAGGGATCTCAGACCAGCGGAGACAGGAGCTGCTGCTGCAGAAGATGGAGGTGGAGATAGAGAAGGAGCGGCTGCAGCAGCTTCTGGTACAGCAGGAGGTCAAACTACTGGAAAAGCAGCACCAGCTGCAGCAAGCCCGGCTCCAGGCCGACAGGTGAGCACCCACAACATGTATGATGTGTTCATTATAGACGTAGGACTTCCTAACGCAGGACGATAATTATCCAATCCCAACCATTGCCCAGTGTAAGTAATATCATGTGTGTACACAGTGACTGCACGAGCAGCAGAATAGTGAGTGCAGCTCTGGAGTATAATACAGGATGTAACTCAGGATCAGTACAGGATAAGTAATGTCATGTATGTACACAGTGACTGCACCAGCAGCAGAATATGAGTGCAGCTCTGTGGTATAATACAGGATGTAACTCATGATTCAGTCCAGGATAAGTAATGTCATGTATGTACACAGTGCGCACTCCACATCAAATAGTGGTGCAGCTCTGGGGGTATAACACAGGATGTACTCAGGATCAGTAAGATAAGTAATGTCAATGTAGGTACAACAGTGACTGCAACCAGCATCTGAAGAGTGAGTGCAGCTCTGTGGTGTATACAGGATGTAACTCAGGATCAGTATCATTATAAGTATGTCATGTTGTACCCATGACTGCACCAGCATCAGAAAGTGAGTTGCAGCTTCACCTGGGGTATAATTCAGGATGTAACCAGGATCAGTACAGATAAGTAATGTCATGATGTGCACATTGCTGCACCGGCAGAATAGTGAGTGCAGCTCTGGGTTATAATACAGGATGTACTCAGGATCAGTACAGATAGTAAGGTCCATGTATGTACAACGACATGACTGCACTCATCATCAGAATAGTGAGTGCAGCTCTGGAAGTAAATACAGATGTACTCAGGATCATACAGGATAAGTAATGTCATGTGTTACCAGATGACTGCACCAGCACCCGCAGAATAGGAGTGCAGCTCTGGAGTATAATACATGATGTAACTCGATCATTACAGGATAAGTAATGTCATGTATGTACACATGGACCTGCACCAGCAGCAAGAATATGAGTGCAGCTTCTGGATTATATCAGGATAGTACCTCCGGATCAGTACAGGACAAGTAATTTCTGTATGGACCCTTGACTGCACAGCAGCAGAATAGTGAAGTGCATCTCTGAGTCTAATACAGATTACTCAGAGCATACAGGATCCGTAATGTCATGTATGTACCCGTGACTGCACCAGCAGCAGAATAGTGGTGCAGCGCTGGGTATAAATACAGGATTGTACTCAGGATCAGTAACGGATAAGTAATTTCATGTATGTAACAGTCCTGCACCAGCAGCAGAATAGTGAGTTCGCTCTGGGGTAATACATATGTAACTCAGGATCAGTACAGGATAAGTAGTGTCATGTAGTTACACATTGACTGCACGCAGCAGAATATTGAGTGCAGCTCTGGGTATATACAGGATGTAACTCAGGATCAGACGGATAAATAATGTCATGGTAATGTACACAGTGACTTCACCAGCCAGAATAGTGAGTGCACTCGTGTATAATACCGGATGCAGACATATAGAATATAATACTGGGAGACTCACCGCTATGTACAATATCTCCATCACCACTACAGAGTCCCGAATTAAGTTTTATCCATTCCAAGTTTTTTCTCTGCTCAGTTTTCTCGCTCCATCTCCTGTCCATCGCTGCCGCTCCCTTCATCGTTTCTGTTTTCATGAGCGTTATACGCTGCATACCAGGCTTCAGAAGTGCGTCGTCTTTCGTCCGTTTAAAGCTTTTCGGTGAATTGCAGAGAACTGGCACCACTTCTTCTGTGCTTTGGGGGACCTCTCTATGGGATCAGTGGACCAGGAGTCTTATCAAGAATGTGGACGGAAGTTACTTACTCTGTATACCCCTGCACCGTGATGTAAGCCGGGGCAACTTCCCAATGTGCAGAAGGATTATTCCATTTATTACTCTCCTTCAGAAGCTTTTCCAATTACAGGGACTCGTATAGAAATGTTTGAACATAAGTCATGTGTCCCTTTTAACCCGTAAGATTGCAACTTACCCCCGGCCACGTGTATTATGTATCACCATGCAGTAACGTGTTGGACCCCCCTTTTGCCCTTCAGAACTGCCCTCAAGTGCTTCGTGGCATCGATACATCAGGTGCTGGAAGCTCTTCAGAGATTTTGCTCCATATTGCATGATTGGCATCTACACCAGGTGCCCCAGATTTGTCGCCTGGCACATCCAGTACATCTCCCCTTCCACCACATCCCAAAGATGCTCATTGATTGAGATCTGGGTGCTGTGGAGCCATTTGTGTCCCAGTGACCTCATTGTCTTTCAAGAGGACCATTCTTAGATCTTCAGCTTTATACATGCGCATTATCCTTCTGAAAGTATCCATCAATGTTACAGGGTCAGTGCTCATAAAGGGAGGACTGGTCAAACAATACCAGTACTGGGGTGCGTTGGCCCAATGGGCCCAAAGGCACCATGATACCACCACCACCATCCTGACCCGGTGATACAAGGCAGGATGGAATCCAGACACCACCACCACCAGCCTGATCCACTGATACAAGGCAGATTGATCCATACACCACCACCACCAGCCGAGCCGCTGATACAAGGCATGATGACCATGACAACCCAGCACCACCACCTGAGCCGCTGATACAAGGCAGGAGTGTATCCATGACACCACCACCTACCAGACTGAGGCGCTTATACAGCAGGATGATCTCCACAACCACCACCACCATCCCTGATGCCCGCTGAACAATTGCAAAAAGGGGGTGGATCCATGACAACCACCACTACCACCTGATCCTCTTGATACAAGTCATGATGGATCCATGACATCCAACACCACCACCGAGCCTCTGGATAACAAGGCAGATGGATCCATACACCACCACCACCAGCCTGATCCGCTTATACAAGGCATGATTGATCCATGCACGCCACCCACCACCTGACCCGTGATACAAGGCAGGATGGATCCATGAACACCACCCACCAGCCTGCCCCGCTATCAAGGCAGAATGATCGCAATGACACCAGCACCACCAGCCTGTACCGCTGATACAAGCAGGATGGATCCATGACCCCCAACCACCCAGCCTGAACCGCTTATACAAGGCAGGATGATCCATGGACACCACCTACGCACCAGCCTGAGCCGCTGATACTAGCAGGATGGATCCATGACACCAGCCACACCACCTGATCCGCTGAAATACAAGGCATAATGGATCCAGACCCACCACCACCAGCCTGACCGCTGATACAATGCGGATGGATCCTGACCCCACCAGCACTCAGCCTGACCCGCTGATACAGGCAGGATTTATCCATGACACCACCACCACACCAACCACCAGACACCATCCTTATCCGTCTTATACAATTCAGGATGGATCCATGACACCACCACCAGCCTTAGCCGCTGATACAAGGCAGATATATCATGACACCAGCACCCCATCCTGAAGCTGCTGATACAGGCAGGATTGATCCATGCACCAGCACCACCATCCTGAGCCGCTGATACAAGCATGATGGAATCCATACCCAGCACCACCAGCCGTGACCGCTGATAGAACAAGCAGGATGGACCTGACACCACCAGCACACCTGAGCCGCGATACAGAGATGGATCCATGCCCCACCACCAGCCTGAACCGCTGAGGCAGGCAGGTAGATCCATGACACCACACCACGCCTGACCGCTGATAAAGGCAGGATAGATCCCTGACACCAGCACCACCAGCCTGAGCCGCTGATAGCTAGGCGGATGGATCCATTCACCACCACCAGCCTGATCCCCTGATACACGGCAGGATAATCCGTGACACCAGCCACCACCAGCCTGAGCCCCTGATCCCGATCAAGCAGGATGGATCCATTACAACCACCACCACCAACCTGAGCCTCGATACAAGTCATATGGGATCCATGACCCCAGCAACCAGCAACCACCAGCCTGAGCCGCTGATACAAGGCAGGATGGATCCATTGACCCACCCCAACCAGCCTGAACCCGCTTGATACCAGGCAGGATGGAGCCTTCGTGCTTTCATGTTGACGCCAAATTCTGACCCTCCGCCGAATGTCGCAGCAGAAATCGAGACTATCAGACACGGCAACGTTTTTCCAATCTTCGACTGTCCAATTTCGATGAGCTTGTTGCAAATTTTAGCCTCATTTCCTGTCTTAGCTGAACGGAGGGCAAGCCCCCGTGTGGTCTTCTGCTGCTGTTGCCCATCTGCCCTCAAAGTTGGACGTACTGTGCGTTCAGATAGATGCGCTTCTCCTACCTTGGTTGTAAACGGGTGGCGATTTTAGTCACTGTTGCCTGTTCTAATCGCTCGAACCGATCTGCCCATTCGCTCCTCGACCCTCTGGCATCACAAGGCAATTTTCCGCCCACAGAACTTGCCGCTGCACTGGATTTTTTTCTTTTTCGGGACCATTCTCTGGAACCCTAGAGATGGTTTGCGCGTGAAAATCCCAGTAAGAATCCCAGTTTCTGAAAATACTCAGACCCGCCCCTTGCTGGCACCAACACCATGTGCCACGTTCACAGTCCAACAATCCACCTTTCTGCCCCATATGATGCTCGTTTGACTGCAGGGAGCTTGTCTTGACCATGTCTATCATGCCTAAATCACTGAGCTGCCGCCATGTGATTGGCTGATTGAAATTAATTTTACGAGTCAGTTGGACAGTGTACCTAATAAGTGGCCGTGAGTGTATATGAGCTGCTCCCTATGTACAAGAATTTCCGTACTATATACTGCCCCCTATGTACAGTAATATAACTACTATACTCCTGCCCCTATGTACATGAATATAACTACTATATACTGCCCCCCTATGTACAGGAATATAACTACTATAATACTGCCCCCCTATGTACAGAAATATAACTCTATAATACTGCCCCTATGTACAAGAATATACCTACATATACTGCCCCTATGTACAGGAATATACTTACTATAATCCGCCCCCTATAGTACGGAATATAACACTATATACTCCCCTATGTACGGACTATAACACTATAATCTCACACTAGTCCAAGAATAAATACTCCTATAATACTGCCCCTTGTACAAGAGCATACTACGATAATAGTGCCCCTATTACATGGAATATAACTACTATAACCTGGCCCCCTATGTACAGGAATATAACTGCTATAGATGCCGCCCCTCCTGTACATGAATATAACTAAATATTAATATGCCCCCCTATGTACAAGAACATAACTACTATAATACTGCCCCTATGTACCAGAATAAACTACTTTAATACTGCCCCCTAGGTACAAGAATAACTAACTATAATACTGCCCCCTATTACAAATATAACTACTATGATGCCGCCCCTAAGGTCCAGGAATATAACTGCTTATCATACTGCCCCCTATTTCAGGATATAGACTACTATAATACTGCCCCCTAGTACAAGAGATAACATACTATAATACTGGCCCCCCTATGTACACGATATAATAATATAATACTGCCCCCTATGTAACAGGATATAAATACTATATGCCGCCCCTATGTACAATAATATAACTACTATAATGGCCGCCACCCTATGTACAGGAATATAACACTATAATCCGCCCCCTTATGTAACAGAATATAACTACATATGCAGCCCCCTATGTACAGGAATAACTCTATAATGCCGCCCCCTATGTACCGAATAAACTGCCTCTAACTGCCGCCCCCTAGGTACAGAATATAACTACTATAATGTAATGCCCTGCCCCCTATTACATGAATTAGACTGCTTAATGCCGCCCCCTATGTACATAATATACTACTATAATACTGTCCCCTATGTACAACAGAATATACACTTATAAGTCCTGCCCCTATGTACATGAATCTAGCTACTTAATACTTCCCCTGTGTACGAATTAACTACATAATGCCGCCCTTAATGTACCAGGAATCGTCCTATACTATAAATACTGTCCCTTGTACAGAATAAATACATAAACTGCCCCCTATTAGCAAGAATAAACTACTCTATACTGCCCCTATGTACAGGAATATAACTACTATAGTACTGCCTCCTATGTCAAGAATATATACTACTATAATACTGGCCCCTATGTACAGAAATAACGACTATAATCTGCCTCCTATGTACAGGAATATAACTACGTAGATGCCCCTATGACAGGAATATACCGACTATAACACTGCCCCCTATGTACAGGAGTTACTACTATAAACTGCCCCCCCTATGTACAGAATATCCTACTATATATACTGGCCCCCTATGTACAGGAAGAAACTACTATAAAACAACTGCCCCCTATGTACAGAATATAACTACTCTAATTACTGCCCCCTATTACAGGAATATACCTAACTATAATACTGCCCCCTATTTCAGGAATATAACTACGATAATACTGCCCACCTATGTCATGATATAACTACTATAAACTGCCCCCTATGCCCGGGATATACTACTATAATACTGCCCCCATGTACCGAATATGACTAACATAATGCCGCCCTGTTATGTTACAAGAGTATAACTCCTATAATGCTGCCCCCTATGTACAATACTATAACTACGATAATGCCGCCCCCATTTCCAAGAATTCACTACAGAATGCCCGTCCCCCTAATTACAGGAATATAACTACATAATGCCGCCCCCTATGTACAGGAATTAACTACTTAATGCCGCCCCCTATGTACAGGAATATAACTACTATAATTCCGCCCCCTATGTACAGGAGTATCACTACTATAATTCCGCCCCCTATGTACGGATATAACTACTATAAAGCGCCCCCCCTATGTACAGTATATCACTCCTATAATACTGCCCCCTATGTCCAGGAATATAACTTATAAGCCTGCCCATCATGCCCCCTATGTACAGGAATATAACTACTATAAGACTGCCCCCTATGTAACAGATATAACTACTATAATACTGGCCCTATGTACAAATATAACTCCTATAATACTTCCCCCTATCTACAGAATATAACTACTATAATATGCCCCCTATGTACCGGAATATAACTACTATAATCTGCCCCCTATCGCTACAGGAATATAACTTCTATGGAATCCTGCCCCCTACTACAGGAAATAAACTCTATAATACTCCCCCCCTATGTCAGGGAATAACTACTATAATACTGCCCCCTATGTACAGAATAACTACTATAATACTGCCCCCCCCCTATGTAAGGATATAACTACTATATACTGCCCTCCCCTATGTACCTGATATCACTAGATAATCTGCCCCCCTATGTACAGAATATAACTCTACTACTAATCCTGGCCCCCCCTATGTACAGGAATATAACTCTAAATACTGCCCCCCTATGTACAGGACTTAACTCCTAAAGACTGCCCCCTATGTACAGAATATCACTACTATAATACTCCCCCCCTATGTCAATTAACTACTATAATACGGCCCCCCCTATTTCCGGATTGACTACTCTAATCTGCCCCCCCTATGTCAGAATATAACTACTATAATATGGCCCCCAGCCTATGTAACAGTAATATCACTTTTAACTATATACTCCCCCCTATGTACAGAATATACCTACTATAATACTGCCCCCCTATGTATCAGGAATATAACTACTACCACTACATGCCCCCCTATGTACAGGAATTAACTACTATAAAGACTCCCCTTGTAAAAGAATATCACTACTATATACTTGCCCCTATTGGACAGGAAATATAACTACTATACATACTGCCCCCTATTACAGGAATATAACAACTATAGGTGATAACTGCCCCTATGACCAGGAATATATCTACTATGTACTGCCCCTATGTACAATAATAATAACTACTATAATACTCCCCCTATGTACAGGCAGTATATCACTATATACGCCCCTATGTGTAAGAATATAACTATATATACTGCCCCGCGTATGTACAATAATAGAACTACTATTACTGCCCCTATGTACCTGATATAACTACATAAACTGCCCTATGCTAAGAATAACTACTATAATACTGGCCCTATTACAAACTATAACTACTATAATGCCGCCCCTATGTACATAATATAACTACTATAATGCCGCCCCCGTAGTTGGACACTGCACATTCTAGAATGTTTATACAGTTAATAACTTTTTTATCTTTGTGTGTTTGACCAGAGCCAGTGGCAGGAGGTTGCTGTCAGTTCTACCCTTTCACCCCGGAACAGTGAATAATGATGGGCAGGTATTTCTTCTTGGTGTCTCCTCTATTGTTTTGTTTCTTCCTCTTCCTCACCCTGTGTCACTTTGTGCTGTGTAATACTCAGACCTCAGGCTTATTGATGACTTGTTATCCTTGCTTTTCCTCTTATACGTGTCCGTTAGGTCGTACACTATGTTTAGTGTGTGTGTGTGATGTATAGTGTGTGTGTATACTGTGTGTATACTCGCTGTGTTTGTGCATGTATAGTGTGTGTATGTAGAGTGTGTGTATAGTCGCTGTGTGTGTAGTAACAGGGAGTGAGATGTTCTGCAGAGCAGCGTTGATGTTGCTTTGGATACAAGATATAATTTATAATTAATAATAAATGAGTATTTAGTAGGATATAAGTGATCAGAGAAGCCTTGCCCCTGCAGCCCCCGCAGCGCCCCCCACCGGTCAGGGAGTAGATGTTCTCTTCAGCCGTCCTCCTGTAAGCGGTTCAGGCGTTCGCCGTCTCTCCCGGGCTCCTGAGCGTATAAAGACGCTTTACTGCTGAATGAAAGGGTGAATATATATATTTACTCGTCCTTAGTCCTTTCAGGCCTCTATTAAAAATTACCATTTCAGTGGTGGCGGCGAGCGAGGAAACGAGTCTCCTGGGGCCTCCTAAAATAAGCTTCTTATCCCCAGTAGGAATAGCAGAACATTCGCGGCGGGACGGAGGCAGCTGCTGCTGGAGAGTCATGACAGGGCAGCAGCCAAGCAGAAACGCACCGACTGCCTGGAAATTAGCCGCACATAATTCCACATTTCACATGCTGTCAGGTTAAGGATGAAGGTTTTACCGCGCAAAAGCTCCGAGACCTTGCTGCCAGCGGCTCCGGCGTGTATAACCGTACACCATGCACCTCCCGCTATAACAGTCTCTGATGGATAATAGTGGCAGGGATGATATCAAGACCGCCAAGCGATTGGGTAATGTATTTAGTGATATAATATAATCCTTCATCTGCCATTTTTTTTTCTCATGCGACCAACCAAATATGGCGGCTGGGAGCTCGCTGTCCACATCGCTGCGGCCATTGACTTGTATTATGCTGAGTGTAGTGAGGCCTCGCCGTCACCCTGCACCGTGACCGAGACGCAAGTCACCCCTCCCATCTCCTCCACCCTGCCGAAACAGACTGTAAATATTCACCTCTTTTATGGCCCGTTTCAGCACACAGTCTTGTGCTGTATTCCATCCTGCTAATAAGATGGACAAGAGTTCACAAAGATGAGGAGGAGTAAGTCACAGCAATCATCGAGTGCGCTGCTAATATACTGGCAAGACAACCCAGATCAGATATGCTGGGAGATGAGGTTGGACACTTTTTAAAGGGAACCTGTCAGGGTGATTTGGGACATAAAACCTGCACTCACCGTCCGCTGGCGCTCCTCCCCTACTCGCCGTCCGCTGGCGCTCCTCCCCTACTCGCCGTCCGCTGGCGCTCCTCCCCTACTCGCCTCCCACGCTGCGCTTTCCTCCCCTACTCGCCAGTCCTCTGCGCTCCTCCCTACTCGCCGTCCGCTTTCGCTCCTCCCATCGCCGCCCGCTGGCTCTCCTCCCCTAGTCGCCTGCCCCTGTCGCTCCTCTCCTCCCCTAGTGCCCGCCCGGCTATTGGGCTCCTCCCTAAGTCGCCGCCCGCTGGGCGCTCCTCCCCTAGTCGCCGCCCGCTTGCGCTCTCTCCCCCTAGTCGCCGCCCTCTTGCGCTCCTCCCCTACTCGCCGCCCGCTGGCGCTCCTCCCCTACTCGCCGTCCGCTGGCGCTCCTCCCCTAGTCGCCGCCCGCTGGCGCTCCTCCCCTAGTCGCCGCCCGCTGGCGCTCCTCCCCTAGTCGCCGCCCGCTGGCGCTCCTCCCCTAGTCGCCGCCAATATTAGATAACGCACAATTAAGGGGATGAAATAATTGGCTGGTTACAATTTTACAGTCTCCACAGTAGCAATGTCCGGCCGATGCTCAGACTCTTTCCCGTCTTAGTTGTTGCACAAGGATTTTTTCCTCACCTTTCCTGTCGTCGCTGCCCCTTTAAATAAGACCCATGCCACACGGTAAATAATCTGCAGAGCTATTTACACTTAAAGATCGATCGCCCTCGCAAGCTGCCCTAGTGATTAAAGACTACCAGTTAAGATATAAATATCCGCCTCAGCGTTACGCGCATCCATTAAGCACCAGCCATACTACAGGGCTCGCCGGCAGACCTCATATTCCTGCCTGTGAACTGTGACCAAGAGACCTCATTACTTACTGCTGGCGCTTATCTACAGGGAACAGGAGAGCCTCACCAAGTCTCGCACACTCTGAGCTCCTACATAGACCGAACCGTCCTGTCCAGTTACTGCTTCGTCAGTGATCCGTAAGAACTCCCCACGACGGAGAGACTAGATTTTCTTTTCTCAGTGTATCCATATGAGTCCTCTTCCCCACTGTTAACCTTTGTGAAACGCAGGGCTGTGGATGACTCCCTTGTTCAATCTTTAACTAATATGCTTGGACCGCATGTCCCTTGAGTCCATGTTTTCCTGCACAATGCATGCTTCTATCTTTAGCCCTTATGATAGTACCTGGTTGGCAAGGAGGGTCCTCACCCGAAGTTTTTCTCATTGCCGAACCAGGATAACTCTGCCTATTCCTTAACCATTAGAGGACATCTATCACCAGCTCGAGTATTGTAAACCAAGCACTGACATAACTGGTCTGTGCCCCCTCTGGACAGGATCCCCCTCTTCTTTAATATGCTTCCTATGCCCTTGTTTTTTTTAAAGGAAAAAAAGGCTGAAATTAATGCAGAGCTTAAGGGGCTCCAGGTGTCTGTTTACGGAGTCGTAGCCGCCCCCTTTGGCATAAGTGAAAAGTTTCCAACAAACTGTGCTGAATCCTAAGTCCACTGGAAATATTAGGAATGAACTGGTAATGATGTGAAATAGTCCTCATCTCCTCCAGGGGGTGTAATCTAGCTGCTGCGACTCACCGCCCCTTCTCCTCTCCTAGACTTCTTAGTATCCTCTGCTCAGTAGGCTTCCATCCCTTTTCTAGCAAGGCGAATTCAGCATAGGCAGGAAGGAGGATGGGACGAACAGAATTTAGTATGAACGAAGCACTTTTTCATGTAGCTATTAGCGAAAGGAAGAATGGGCATGAGGTGAATGACCGCAGGGTTTTGATCACCAGAGAACTCCAGTAGCATCAGTGCATCCATCCAGGAGCACTGATGATAACTCCCCGTATTTGTTCGGACTGTCAGGCGCACAAAAAATCCTTTGCTGTTCTCAGAATCAAAGGTGCGCCTCATATAGGACCGCACGTACAGACAACACTGCCCTGTACTGGCATCGGTCTGCCACCTGCGGGTCATTCATCCTTATAATCAAGGTGCTCATTATAATCGGTTCGCCTTGATATATGATCCGTACTTACAGACAACAGCTGCCTTGTACTGGTACACAGTGCCACCTGCGTCACTTCATCCTTTAATCCGTTGCGCCTTTATCCGGTGCTCCCTTATATATGAACCGTACCTTACAGACAACGCTTGCCTTGTCCTGTAACACAGTCTGCCACTGCGGTCATTCATCCTTGGCAATCCGGTGCACCTTATAAACCCGTGTGCACCTTATATATGAACCTAGACGTTTTAGCAGCATTTATTGATGGGTGCGCCCTTATAATCCAGTGTACCTTATAGCCTAAAAATACTGTATAGTCTATTTGGAGCAGATCTACAAATTGGCAATGAAACCAAGCTTTAAGCGTGTAGTTTTTAGACCCCTATTGGTCGTTCCCCTTTTTGGTCACATATAATATGGGGTGTGAGTTTCATTCATTAAAAGCTCATCCAATTTTTTTCATTAACTTTCTTACAATTCACTTTGTGTTGTTGACTCTCCGGAACATAAGGGACAATTAAAACGTTTCCTCCAGTAACAACCTCAGAAATTTAAAAATTTAATACAAAAAAAAATAAGAGTGTCGGATTCCGTTCCCTGGGCAGACATTTATTCCGGTTGTGCTTCCCTCCGCTTAGGTCTGGACAGGTTTAATATGGCGCTGTTGGAGCGGAGGCCTCGGACCAACCGGCGTGGGAGCGCCTTCCCGTGTAGATGCAATTAACTACTTTAACAACGTCTAATTAACCAGACCCTTGGCAATTACTCAAGCAAGCGGCGGCCGGAGGCACTTATTATTAGCGTCCGTGCAGAGCGTGGGCTCCGTGGAATTGTCCGGGTGTTCTGTGCGCTGAACGTACGGCCGTGTAGCCTCCGAGTCTGGGAACGGTGTGATTTAGACTAAAATAGAAGAAACGCCAAGTCGTGTTATGTATTAGTGCATGGGCGGTGGGTTTGTCATTTCACTGGCCTTTACACCTTTACCAATGGGGTCCCGGTTGTTGGAGGGAATTAGAGTGGATGTGTCAGATTTAAAACTTGGGTTCTGTAATCCAAAAACTGGGATCAGGGGACGACCGACACACAGAACAATAAAGATAAAAACCGCTAGTACGGTCTATATACGTTTACCGATGCAGAGGCCCCGGCCGCCCCCCTGCGTGACCCCCGTATGAGTAACGAGAAGGAGGAAGCTCCCCGGAGGTTTTCGCCTTTTCGTTTGCAGAGATGTCCGTCTCTAGAAGGAGAGCTATTCCCCTGTGATGTATCGCTGGTCACGGCATCAGGCTGGAAGACTTGTATAAAGGCAAGACATTACAGCCATGCAAATTATAAGGGTAGGACCTCAGCGGGGCGCAGGAATTGTACACACGGAAGGTATTGTATAATAGCAGACATTAAGGACCCGAAAGTCATTTATTATCCCAGGCTAAGGAGTTATTTGCCCTCGTAGGGAGGAGTGCGTTTCTTCTGCTGTAAGGAAGTGTAGGATCTGCTGGACCTCCTCGGAAACTTGAATGATTTATCTCCCTGGTTCTTAAAGGAACGCCACGAAGTTTCCGGGGGACTGGATTGCTTCTGATGGAGAATGGATGAAGCGGAGGGCAGTGCCTCACATGTGTGACCATCTGTGGGTCATGGCCCCAATATCGTGACACCCACACACATTTACCAAGGGGAAACTCCTAGGCGTTTTTGGAGACCTAAGGCATGCTAGTACAGCGGGATAAGCGACGTACACTCCGCCCCCCCCCCCCCCCAAAAAAAAAGCTCGGGAGACAAGGATTGGCTTGATGCGAGGTGCAAGTTGCCCCAGTGATGTCACTGTAGGAGCTGGGGGACCTCCAGAATAATCGCTTGCGATTCTTGATCTGAGTCATTCCGCCCCCAGGTGTAATTCTGACTTATCATAAAAAGAGTGTAATGTGGCCTGAACATTCACGACTGTCGATGAGAACGCAACTTCTTGTTTTTTTGGATAAACTGCGCCTCTAAATATTAATCTCCCTCCCCCCTATTTTTTTTTACGGGGCCTATACATTGGAACCCTTATTCTTTGCCACCCCTTTATGGGGGGGAAGGGATTGCAACATTTTGCCCTCCTCTCTCAGATTCTCCTTCTCCGCCTTATCCAGCCAGATCCGACTTGAATTCAGCCAGTAGTTTGGTTTCTCCTCTTACACTTAGAAGATGAATTTTAGTTGTCTCTAAATGACATTTTCTTTTATCGTCGCATCTTCTCCGTAGAGCGCGCTCTAATGCCGAGCCCTTGCCCGAGCCCGAAGAGGAGTAATAAACCCCATTCGACGTCGTCAGATGTGAGTAACATCGCTCCCGTGGCCCTTTTGTATCGTCCATTAAGCTCCTTTTCCCGAGGATCCGCATCTCTTTCCCTGGCCTTTGATCAACGTTGCATTATTTGAAAAGTTTCTTTCATGCGTGCCGAAATGTGCTGAAGTATGCGAGGGCGGAAGTAAGCCCCAAGAACCGCAGTCCCTTTTTGTTATTTAATGATCAGCCACTAATTAACTTGCAATTTGAATATTAGAACAAATTAAAGGTATTTAACTTCCCTCCATCCCCGAAGAAAAATTTCAGATTGCACCAAACTCGGCTCTAAATTAGCACACGTGTAAGTTTTGCTGCACTGTTTCTGGGCGCTTTTATGGATAATTCTGAAAAATACCGGAACTATGTCTGCCTCCATCGTCCTCATCCGAGTCCTGTAACGATACATTTGTGAAAACGCAGCAGTGTATACTAAAAGTAATATCGCAAATCCACGACTGAAAACATCAGTGCAAAGGAAAGTTTTTACTTTTTGAGAGGAAGGGACAGATTTCAGAGATCTTAGGGGAAAGAGATGTAAAATTATGGGAAAGAGGGAAGTGAGGAGATGGAGAGGATGGATGGATAGAGATGAGAAGAGATTCATAGGGAGAGAATGAAGATGAGGGAAAAGGTGGAAATACAAGTGGGGGGGGGTTGCAGGAGAACTGCGTGAAGAGACAATTGCGAAAAAGGGGGGCGGGGGGATTGTAAAGGTGGGGCACTGATAAGGACAGTAAAGAATAACATTAAACCAATGAAAAAGAGCTGGAGAAGACTGAGAGTGCTTGAGATTTGATGAAGGGAGGGGGAATGGACCAGTAGGTGGAAGGGATATCTGAGGGAGAGGGAGAGCGGATGGACGGACTGAGGGAGATGGGAGAGCGGACTGACGAGGGTGAGGGGAGAGGCGTGCGGGCCGGCCGGTCGGAGGGGGAGGGGAGAGCGGGCCGGCCGGACGGAGGGGAGAGCGGGCGGGCCGGACGGGCGGAGGGTTGGGGGAAGCGGGTCGGGCCTCGGACGGGCGGGTGGGGAGGGAGAGCGTGCCGGACGGACGGGCGAGGAAACGGGGTGGGGAGAGCGGCCGGACGACGGTCGGGACGGGTGGGGAGAGCGGTCCTGACTACAGGTCGAGGGGGTGGGGAGAGCTAGCGGGCCGGACGGCCGTGTGTAGGTGGGATACGTTCGGCCGACCGGCGGAGGGGGAAGGGTAGAGCGGGCCGGACGCGGACGTCGAGTGGGAGGTGAAGCTGGCGGGCCGGACGGCGGGCGGAGGGGGGAGTGGTAGATCGGCCTGGAGGACGGACGGGCGGGGGGAGGGAGAGCGGCCTGGACGACGGACGAGGGGGAGGTGAGAGTGGACGCCGGCGGACGGAGGAGTGCGAGCTGGATAATACAGCTAGACAGAAAACATGTATTGGCCTAGTTTGTGGACAGATGTAGAAAGAGGACATTTATTAGGAAAGTGAAATTTTATAATAGGGTAAAGACGGATTGACAGCGAGTGATATGACGGAGATACAGATTCCCTTTATAGCGCTGAAGTTTTAATTCTTGTTCCCTCAGCCCGGGGATCCCTCCCTCCTTCCAGTAAGAGCCGGAGAAAACCACGAAAGTCCTCACAACACATTCAGAGGAAGAACCTCCAGATCAAACATGGAGGGGGTGGATCGTATTTCCCTTCCCACATACCACTGTCAGTAAAGGTAAGTTGTCCCTCTAGGGCAGGACCATGACCACTGATAGCGAGCGCGACAGCCAAGAACATCCCCCACCGTCTCTTTGATGGACTGGAATTCAATAATCTCTAATCTCTGGGAGTGGCCAAACGGTGCAACTCCAGCTCAGCTTACATTTATTAAGCCATGTAGACATAGGTGCCGGGGCCCCACCGATCAGATAGTAACTGACTGACTGACCGCTAACCAAACCCCCTTACCCCCAGTCTCTGCTCAGTCCTGACTATTAACAGCATGTTTGATGATCCCTTCAACCTAGATCCTGGCCGGACCTGGTAAGTAATCTTATATTGTTATTCTTGGCCTCCTTCCTACTAAATCACTTCAAATTTGCTAATGAGCCAGAATACTGTTCTCAGCTTGCCCTGCTCCCTCATTGGGTCCATCTCCTCTGCCAATGTAATCTTACACAGTTGGGGGGGGGAGTGCTCCTGCTCAGTGTAGCACTGGTGAAGCTAAAGCACATGGGCTTGGTAACACCAGGCCATTTCAGGTTTAATTATATAATTATAAAGATTACGGAAGGGAAGCCTGGATCACACATATAAAAACACCACAGTCCCGGTCCTGGATTTTAGGAGACATAAAAAGAAAAAGAAAAAAAAAAAAACGGGAGGAGGAAGAACCTGTTTTTCAGGATGGAATGTGATGGGAGATTTTTTATTTTTAGGATTTTGTATCCTTTTTCATACTTTCTGCACTTTTGTTGCTCCCACTATACAAATCAACACAATACAAAAAATAGCAGTCACGATGTTAGAGATTTGATCTGAGTACAAGAATACCCGGCGCCCCCCCGGCCCGGTCGTCCGTAGCATTGGAAGAGTTTTTCTTCTCTCTCTCTCCACACAAAGTCGTCAGCTTGAACCCAGCAGCGGAGAGGGTAATCCCCTTTCACTGCTCACAACAAAAGCTCCAGTCTGCTGCGGACGAGCGAGGGCCAGCAAAAATCAATTTCTAATTTGAAGCAAAATCAGTTTTGACTAACAGGGGTGCAGGACGATTACCAGCCCGAACCGTGCACCGACACCTCACAGCCCTGAGTGATCAGCACCCAAGTCATTCTCCAGATATATAGCCCCAGAGGAGGCCACGGCATCACGCCTCCCCCCCTGAAGTTAATGCCCCTGCCAGCTGTAACGCATAGGACCATCACTATACAAACACCGATACTTACAATACATACAGGGTTATTAATAGTAGTTATTTTCTTTACATAGGGGCAGTATTATAGTAGGTTATATCTTGTACATAGGGTCAGGTATTATTGTATTTATATTCTTGTGCATAGGGGGCAGTATTATAGTAGTTATATTCTTGAAGGGAGCATTTTATGTAGTTGTTATTGATTGCTTGTACATAGTTGGCAGTATTACAGTAGGTTTATTCCGTACATAGTGGGCAGTATTATGTATTATAGTGCGCGTACATAGGGGCAGTGTTGTAGTAGTTATATTCCTGTACATAGGGGGGCAGTATTATAGTAGTTATATTCCTGTCCATAGGGGGCATTATTATAGTAGTTATCTTCCGTTTACATAGGGGGCAGTAGTAGTAGTTATATCCCTGTCATAAGGGGCAGTATTGTAGTAGTATATCCCTGTACATAGGGGGCAGTATGATAGGAGTTATATTCCGGTACATAGGGGGCATATTATATAGTATATTCTTGTACATAGGGTGCAGTATTATAAGTAGTTATATTCTTGTACATCGGTTTGCAGTATTATAGTAGTTATATCCGCTGTACATAGGGGGCAGTATTAAGTAGTTATATCCGGTACATATGGGCAGTATTAGAGTATTATATTCCTGTACATAGGGGCAGTATATAGTATTATATTCTTGTACATAGGGTCAGTATTATAGTAGTTATTCTGTACATAGGGGCAGTATATAGTATTTTATTCTTGTACATAGGGCAGTTTTATATTAGTTATATTTCCTGTACATAAGGGCAGTATTCATAGTATTTTGTTTCTCTGTTACATGGGGCAGTATTATATAGTTATATTCTCTTGTACATAGGGGCGTTATTATAGTAGTTATATTCCTGTCATAGGGGCAGTATTATAGTGTTATATTCTTGTAACCTAGGGGGCATTATATATTATTATATCCTGTCATAGGGGCAGTATTATAAGTAGTTTATTCCTGTACATAGGGGGCAGTATAAGTAGTTATATTCTTGTACATAGGGGCAGTATTATAGTAGTTATATTCTTGTACCTAGTGGGCAGTATTATAGTGTTATATCTTGTTACATATGGGGCAGTAATTATAGTAGTTATATTCTTGTACCATAGGGGGCAGTACTTATTTTATAGTAGTTATATTCTTTACATAGGGCAGTATTCTAGTAGTTAATTCTTGTACATAGGGGTATATAGTAGTTTAATTCCTGTGCGAGGGAGCAGTATTATAGTAGTTTATATTTCTTGTACCATAGGGGGCAGTATTATAGTAGTTATATTCTTGTACATGGGGGCAGTATTATGTAGTTTATATTCTTGTACATATGGCAGTATTATAGTAGTTATAGTCTTGTACTTATGGAGGGGGCATTTATTTAGCATTATATTCGTGTACCATAGGGCAGTCTTATAGTAGTTATATTCCTGTACTAGGGGTCAGTATTATAGTAGTAGTCCTGTACATAGGGGCAGTATTATAGTAATTTTATTTCTTGTACATAGGGGCATATTATAGTAGTTATATTCCTGTCATAGGGGAGTATTGAGTAGTTATATTCCTGTACTAGGGGCAGTATTATAGTATTATGTTCCCTTTAATGGGGGCATCTTAGAGTAGTTATACTCTGTACATGGGGGCAGTATTATCGTAGTTATGTCTTGTCCATAAGGGGGCAGTATTATGGTCAGTTATTTTCCTTGTACCTAGGGGGCATATTCTATAGTTTATCTTACATAGGGGCAGTAGTATATTGGTTTTATATTCTTTGTATCATATGGGGCATTATTTAGTAGTTATGTCTTGTACATAGGGGGGCAGTATTATATATTTATTCCTTACATAGGGGCAGTATTTCGTGGTTATATTCCTGTACATAGGGGCAGTATTATAGTAGTTATATTTCCTGTTAATAGGGGGCAGTATTATGTAGTTATATTCTTGTCCATAGGGGGCACTATTATAAGTAGTTATTTCCTGTACATAGGGGCGTATTAAGTATTATTTCTTGTACAGAGGGCAGTTTTATATAGTTATATCTGTACATAGGGGGCAGTTATTCTGTAATTATATCCTGTACTAGTGTGGCATATTATAGTAGTTAGATTCTTGTACCTAGGGGTAGTATGATAGTTTTATATTCTTGTACATAGGGTCATTAATATTAGTTATATTCCTGGACATAGGGGGCATTGTTAGGGTAGTTAATATTCTTGTACAAGGGGGCGTGTTTATAGTATTTTTATATTTTGTACATAGGGGCAGTATTATGGTCGTTTATTTCCTGTAGCATAGGGGGCAGTATTATGTATAAATTATATCTTGTACATAGGGGGCAGTTTATAGTAGTTGATGAGTTCCTTTACATATGGGGCAGTATTATATAAGTTATATTCTTGTACATAGGGGGCATATTATATTAGTTATTTTCTTGTACCGAGGGGCAGTAAGTATAGTAGTTATTTCTTGTACATAGGGGCCAGTATTATAGTAGTTATATTCTTGTACTAGGGGCATATTATAGTAGTTTATATCCCTGTACTTAGGGGGCAGTATATAGTAGTTATATTCTTGTACATAGGGGCAGTATTTAGTAGTTATATTCCTGTACTTAGGGGCAGTCTTATAGTAGTATATTCTTGTACATGGGGCAAGTATATGTTCTTTTTTGTTCCCCAGGGTCTGGAAAGAAGGCCGCCACTTCCCTCATGGAACCTCAGAATTTGGAGGTTGACCTCTTCAGAGACCTCTCAGCAAAAAAAAAAGCGCGAGGACACCTGTAACCAGGTAGGGAGTTATGCTTCCCCCATGGAAAGACTTGTGGCTGTTCATGCTCCCTGTTTTTTTTTTTTTTTATTGTTGCACCAACGCACAATAATGTATTCACGTCCTTAAACATAGAAACAAAATACATTTATTATTCCTAGCCTCATTCACGCCAACGTAAAGTAAAGGTGTTCTGGCCGCCTAATCGTGCACTAGACATCATTTTGGATTTCTTCTCACCGTTTTACTAGTACAAAAAAAACTAATTTCACATAGATGAAAGGTTTGGTGGTTGCAGGTGAAGTTACTTTGGATGTCTCTTTTGTTTCTATATCACCTATAAATTGCTTTGGGTGGAATCTTAAAGATCATATCATCGTTCAATCACATTAAGTTTATGCTTTGTATTGTAGAACTGAACCAGACAGACAGGCTTTTATCTGAAGCCTGCTTTCTAACTATATTGTGCGGCCTCTCTCTCTGGTTCTGTAACTCCAGCCACTCCCCCTTAGCCCCACAAGCCTGGTGTGGTCTACAAATGAGAATCTTTATCTTTAGTTAGTGAGTGCAGCTCTGGGGTATAATACAGGATGTAACTCAGGATCAGTACTGGATAAATAATGTCATGTATGTACACAGTGACTGCACCAGCAGCAGAATAGTGAGTGCAGCTCTGGGGTATAATACAGGATGCAGAACATATAGAATATATACTGGGAGACGTCACCGCTATGTACAATATTCTCCATCACCACTAAAGAGCCAGATGAAAAGTTTTATTCCAAGTTTTCTCTGCTCAGTTTCGCTCCATCTCCTGTCATCTCATGCGCTCCCTTCATCGTTTCGTTGTCATGAGCGTTACGGCTGCATTACCAGGCCTTCAGTGCGTCGTCTTCGTTCCGTTTAAAGCTTTTCGGTGAAATTTGCAGAGAACTGGCACCACTTCTGTGCTTTGGACTCTCTAGGGGATCAGTGAACCAGAGAGTCTTATAAGGAATGATGGACAGGAGTTTACTCTGTAAGACCTGCACCGTGATGTAAGCCGGGGACAACTTCCCAATGTGCCAGAAGGATTATTCCATTTATTACTCTCTGCAGAGCTTTCCAATTACAGGGACTCGTATTAGAATGTTTGAAAATAAGTCATGTGTCCTATTTAACCCGTTCAGAGTATTGCACTATACACTCACCGGCCACGTTATTAGGTACACCATGCTAGTAACGGGTTGGACCCCCTTTTGCCTTCAGAACTGCCTCAATTCTTCGTGGCATAGATACAACAAGGTGCTGGAAGCTCCTCAGAGATTTTGGTCCATATTGACATGATGGCATCACACAGTTGCCGCAGATTTGTCGGCTGCACATCCATGATGCGAATCTCCCGTTCCACCACATCCCAAAGATGCTCTATTGGACTGAGATCTGGTGACTGTGGAGCCATTTGTGTCCAGTGACCTCATTGTCATGTTCAAGAAACCAGTCTGAGATGCTTCCAGCTTTATGACATGGCGCATTATCCTGCTGAAAGTAGCCATCAGATGTTACAGGGTACATTGTGCTCATAAAGGGATGGACATGGGCAGCAACAATACTCAGGTAGGCTGTGGCGTTGTACCAAGGGGCCCAAAGACACCATGACACCACCAGCACCAGCCTGACCCGCTGATACAAGGCAGGATGGATCCATGACACCAGCACCACCAGCCTGACCCGCTGATACAAGGCAGGATGGATCCATGACACCACCACCACCAGCCTGAGCCGCTGATACAAGGCAGGATGGATCCATGACACCACCACCACCAGCC
>WNYA01003448.1:0-25339 GCA_019512145.1 Engystomops pustulosus | reverse complement strand
GGTCACAGCAGGGACAGCAGAGAGCTCAGGCGCTGGTCACAGCAGGGACAGCAGAGAGCTTCAAGAAGGGTCTAGATGCCTTTTTACACCTAAATAACATTGATGGTTATGTTATATAGAATTGTTTCTCCTAAATCCCTTCCTCATCCAATCCCTTCCCTTCCTTGGTTGAACTTGATGGACATGTGTCTTTTTTCAACCGTATAAACTATGATACATATGTGAGACACAGACATCAGCTACACAAGTAGTTTATAGGAGTAACAGCATGTCAGGCTGTTACAACTCCTACGGGATGCAGCCATGTGTATAGGAGTATCTCATACACACACATGCTGCAGTGGGGACCAGCACTAGGGAGCACATAGAGAAGCCAGCACCAGGAGGGTCAAATCATTATACAGGCTGTCAGTCATGTGTATAGGAGTATCTCATACACACAGGCTGCAGGGGGTGCCAGTACCAGCAAGCACGTGGAGGAGCCAGCACCAGGAGTGTCACATCATTATACAGGATGCAGCGATGTGTAAAGGAGTATTTCATACACATAGGCTTCAGGGGGCCCCAGCACCTGGAAGCACATAGAGGCACCAGCACCAAGCGTGTCACATCATTATACATGCTGTCAGCCATGTTTATAGGAGTATCTCATACACACAGGCTGCAGGGGGTGCCAGCACCAGGAAGTACATAGAGGAGCCAGTACCAGGAGTGCCACATAATTATAAATGCTGTCAGTCATGTGTATAGGAGTATCTCATACATACACAGGCTGCAGGGGGCGGCAGCACCAGGAGTGTCACATCATTAAACAGGCTGTCAGTTATATGTATAGGAATATCTCATACACACAGGCTGCAGGGGCGCCAGAAACAGGAAGCACATAGAGGAGCCAGCACCAGGAGTGTCACATCATTAAACAGGCTGTCAGTTATATGTATAGGAATATCTCATACACACAGGCTGCAGGGGTGCCAGCACCAGGAAGCACATAGAGGAGCCAGCACCAGGAGTGTCACATCATTATACAGACTGTCAGTCATGTGTATAGGAATATCTCATACACACACAGGCTGCAGGGGGCGCCAGCACGGGGAAGCACATGGAGGAGCCATTACACCATTATACCTCACATTATTATACAGGCTTTCTGTGAGTGTCTGCATTTTTAGCGTAAATGAAAATCTTTTTAATAAGCCACCTGCTGTAGCCTTACAAGAATCCTGAGTTCTAAAGGGAATCACGTTACCCCGAGGTCATGATTAGCATCAGTTCCTGTAGTAAAGCGAATGATGTTCTGTGTGAGTTTTATATTGTATATCGTGTAACGTAGTGAGTGCATGTGCTGAGTTATCTCAGGGTGCCAGTGTCTGTTGTGTTGAGTTGCCTACGGCCCTTTCTTTGTGTAAGTAACTGACGGGTGGTGGGAGTGCGGATTTCTGTGGACTACAAAATTAGGCGCCCCAACAAAGGACGCAATTTTGTGGTAAGTGGCGGAGCTTTAAGGGCCTAAATTATGGGACTCCATAGAGTAGGTTATCCCGTGTGTGAACTCCGGTGAAGTCGGGTTCGTGAAGGTTCTTTTTAAAGGGACACCGTCAATCAGGTCCTTCTGTATTTCTGTCATTACTACACGATTGGAGCAGCACACACGGATCCATCCCAGCCTTATATAGTACAATTCATACATTAATCACTATTAAAATCTACATTTTCTCTGTATTATGTAAATGAGGCTGGTCCCATGGTTATTAGAGGCATGTGATTGTCACCCCTGTTACCCCCTCCCCTCTCCTCAACCCTGACATCATGTCTGTGTGTAATGTATGTAAAGCATTGCCAAGGTCTGATTTTTCTGCTGACCCTGCTCTTCCTACATTACACATAAAATCAAATTCAAAAGAAGGAGGGGGCACTGTTCCGTCTGGAAAATCAAGGTTAAATCACCAGAGGCGGACAGGGCTTCTTCTATGAGAACTGTCCACTCTGTTGGAATAGCCTGCCTCAGGCGTCGTCACAGCAGGGAAGCAGAGAGCTTACATAGAAGAGGTTAGCATTGCCTTCTTTACACTCTAATAACATTGATGGTTATGTTATATAGAATTGTTTCCCATAAAATCCCTTCATCATCCCAATCCCTGCCCTTCCTGGGTGAAAATTGATGGAAATGTGTCTTTTTCAACCGTAAAACTAGATACATATGTGAGACACAGACATCAGACTACACAAGTAGTTATAGGCGGAGGAACAGCATTCAGGCGTTACAAACTCCATACGGGATGCAGCCATTGTATAGGAGTCTCTCATACACACACAGGCTGGGGTACCAGCCAAGGGAAGTGTCACATCATATACATGATGCAGCATGTGGATAGGAGTATCTATACACACACATGCTGCAGTGGGCGCCAGCACCAGGGAGCACATAGAGGAGCCAGCACCAGGAGGGTCAAATCATTATACAGGCTGTCAGTCATGTGTATAGGAGTATCTCATACATACACAGGCTGCAGGGAGCGGCAGCACCAGGAGTGTCACATCATTAAACAGGCTGTCAGTTATATGTATAGGAATATCTCATACACACAGGCTGCAGGGGGCGCCAGCACCAGGAAGCACATAGAGGAGCCAGCACCAGGAGGGCCACATCTTTATACAGGCTGTCAGTCATGTGTAAAGGAGTATCTCATACACACAGGCTGCAGGTGGCGCCAGCACCAGGAGTGTCACATCATTATACAGACTGTCAGTCATGTGTATAGGAGTATCTCATACATACACAGACTACAAAGGGTGCCAGCACCAGCAGTGTCACATCATTATACAGGCTGTCAGTCATGTGTATAGGAATATCTCATACACACAGGCTGCAGGGGGATCCAGCACCAGGAAGTACATAGAGGAGCCAGTACCTTTAGTTTCACATCATTTTACAGGCTGTCAGTCATGTGTATAGGTGTATCTCATACACACAGGCTGCAGGTGGCGCCAGCACCAGGAGTGTCACATCATTATACAGACTGTCAGTCATGTGTATAGGAGTATCTCACACACAGGCTGCAGGGGGCACCAGCACCAGGACTTTCACATCATTATACAGGCTGTCAGTTATGTGTATAGGAGTATCTCATACAGACACAGGCTGCAGGGGGTGCCAGCACCAGGAAGCACATACTGGAGCCAGCGCCAGGAGGGTCACATCATTTTACGGGCTGTCTGTCATGTGTATAGGAGTATCTCATACATAGGCTGCAGGGGGCGCTAGCACCAGGAAGTAGATAGGCATTTCCCAGGATAGTAAATAACTGCTGTTAGCTGTATCAAAATAGGATAGGCTATCAAAAAATATTTTATTTGTATCTACCTCTCTCTGACTGTCTCTGAATGTTTCTGTCTCTGACTGTCTATCTCTATCTGTCTCCGACAGTCTTTGGCACTGACCGTCTCTGTCCGACTAGCCGTTACTTCACGCGGACAGTTACGACTGATATGAGGACGACGGTGTGCCGTAGTCTACCTGACACACCTCTTCCTCCTCGCTGCAAGTCCCCGTGGCGGTGATACCCACGTGAATGCCACGCATCCACAGTAATGGATTACGTTGCCCATTGCTATCCAGGGGCCGGGCATGATCCAGGGCGCCACCCCCATTCTACCCTCGAGTGAGCATGTGCAAGGTCCCGGCTCTTCTGTGGAGAGGACCTCCCGGCTGCGAACCTTGTCCGGAGGGTCCGCTATGCCCCACATCTCCCCTTGCCGGTTACCATGGGTGATGACCCGGGCCCCGGAAAGCTGGAGCTGGAAGGAGCCAGCCTTTTTAGTTCTTCCTGGACCCCTCTGTGTCCCTGGCTCAGTTGAGCCCGCCCCGCTGGAACAGCCGACACACGGGCGACAGCGCTTATCCCCTGAAGGTCCGGAATTTGCTGCAACCTGCAGTACCCACTCTCTGCCCCCGGTTGTCCCCACAGTTCACCTACTCCCGCTACGCACAAGGATTCCCTACTGACTTTGGACCTGTCCCTCGACCCAGCGATACTAGTAACCCCTGATGGCTGAAAGCCCTCTTCAGGTTACTTGTCCTTTGTACATATGTAATTTGCTTTTTCCATACCCTATAGAGCCAGAGGACTTTCCTGAGACTTACCCTTATTTATCTCAGTCAAGAGATGATACACTGTCGTTCTATGTAGCACCTTCTCTGCCACAGCAGAGAGTTCTTCAAAGGACATCTGTCCCTCTCCAAATAGAGGAGACCCTTTGCTTCTTATTGCACTTTTCCCCCACATCAAGGGCTGTACCCAGATAGATGGACTTTGTCAAGTAGAACCTTCTGAGAGACTTTCGCCAGCTACTCCAGAAAAAGTTGCGATTGTCTATTGACTACTATATTGCACTAATGCCTACTTTTAGGTATGGCGTTTATTTGCTTGCCCTTTTTATGATTGCCTTTCCTTGCGGAAAAAGAGACATTGTACTATCGTGCTACCCTGAGTAGCCTGTCTACCTCTGTAACGTTATGTTAAAGATGTGTACCCATTGGGCTCCTAAGCCAATGTGAATTTACCACCTTGTTGCACACTGTCATATATGCCAGTAGTCTGCATTAACCCTTTCATGGCTTTTCAGGTTGTAGTGGGGCTGTGTCGGACCGTCTTTTTGTGTAAAAAACTGACCGTCTACCTGATCCCTCAAACCGAGGTTTGCACATGGGGTAGTCCGTAAACTGCGGGTCTTTAGGGACCGGGGGTGTTACAGAGTTAGCACCTGGATGCCATGCCAACCATACATGGGTAAGGATGTCAGTCAGGAGGTACTTACTCGGTGTCGCATATGCTAACGAGCATGCAGATATATACACATTATTAATTGCCGCCAGGGAAGAAGCGTTTAAAACAAAATATACAGGCCTTGGTGCAAGGATGGATTACAGGACATTACACCACACCTTTCCTACTGTACAGTTCGGTTTAATGGCGTCAGCGACCAACTGTCATCAGCTATATGTTTTGTCCAGTCCGACAACCAACCCTGTGCCCTGTCTTTCCAGGACAATGGGCGGTTTGTCCCTACACGTACGACATAGCCTGCACTTCCAGAAGTGCCCTTAGCCCCCTTGTTCCCCAAAACATATATAGTCGAGCCGAGGGCGGCGCTCTTTCAATTGCCCCCGGGTATGCAACCCCTCGCCGATGCAATGGAGAGTTTGTTCTGGAATACGTCCCACCTGTAGGTAACACACATTACACACTGGTCCTTATAGGATCAAGGGGAAACTTGCAGTGGTTTAATCCTCCTGGCAAGGCAGATGTTAATTTTGTGATGTAATATGTCAACCAATGTCTGTGTTACTCCTGTCTCGTGCACTGAGAGTGTATTGGAAGCAGCCACCACCTGACCAAGGGAAGGTAATAAAACCTCTGGCCAGGAATGTTTAGAGAAGTCCTCCCAGAGGGAGAGAGAGCAGTCCTCCCCAGAGGGAGAATGGACCGGTCCTATCAGGCCCTCTGGGTCTGTAGGACACAAGCAGAGAGTAGATTTAGCTGCAGCAGCTCAGAGTCTCTAGCACACCAGACGCCAGTGCAGGAAGAGCCTAGCCCCTGCCTGAAGTGGAAGATTAGACTAGAGCTAGTGTAGTGGAGGAAAAGGGGTATCATCTACCTTCAAGGTGTGTACCTGAAGAGATCCAGGGACCGAGCTGAAGCCTCCTCTAAGGACCCAGCTGCCTCCCAGCCCGCTCTTACATCCAGGTGGTCAATACATCCTGTGGCTCCCTCCAAATACTCTACAGTACTCACCTGTTAAAGACACGTTTGCTGGCAGTTCCTGCCGGTTGCAATAAACGAACTGTAAATTGTTTTCTTCAACTTCTGTCTCCGTCTGGTCCCTGCTACTAACTACCCTCATCACCGGCACCCTGTCCATCACCCAGAGACTCACACTCGGGACATTAAGGGGTTGCCCCAGGGAATCCGCTATAGACACAGCTCCCTCATCTTTCTGCTTGCCATCACCACCTGCTGGAAGACCTGCCAGGCTGTAGGACAGCCCTCCGGTTCCCCCGTACCAAGCACCGTGACAATACGTGCTTAGGCCGCAACCGCCAGCCACTCGTAACCGCGTAAGCGCGGGCCCCGGCTCTCCAGGCCTCACCTCAAAGGCTAGGCCCCGGTGGGGGATGTTGCACACACATGCATCGAGCTTTATATATAGATTTCAAGTCACAACCAGGTGAGCTCTCTGGGAATGACTACTCTAAACTTTCTCTCTGCTCTTTGACTGTCTGACCGGTCTCTGCTCTGAATGGTTGTCTGTCGTCCTGACTGTGTCTTTGTGTATATTCTTCTCTGACTGTACTTGACTGTCGTTGTCTGTCTGGTCTACGACTTTTTTGTCTGTCTATGTGACATGGTCATATGTCTCGGTTGATTGCTCAGATGGTCTCTGTCTCTATTTGTCTTGTCTTTGTCTCTGATCTCTGACTCTAGATTTCTGTCTCTGATGAGGGCTGCTCTCGACCATCACTGGTAAGTTGTCCTGATGTCACTTTGGTTATGGGGGGATTACAGATAGTTTTCCCTATTCCTATTACCAACATAAGTGGTCTTATCCCATTGCCTATAGTAACCAGATTAAAGCTCAGGGCTCATATTTAACGACCTGTAGACGAACAGCAACCAATTCACTAGGCTCAGCTTCCAACGAGTCTATGTCATTCCTGGTCGACGCGGCTGTGCAAAATTTGGTGACTGAAATGCGACTTGCGAATTCTTTAGCGGGACCAATCACACATACACATGCCACACCTCGCCGACAATGGCGAGGTTAGTGATTGCGACGACATTAGTCCCACTGTAGGTAACACCACATTAACACTACATGGGCCTATAGGATCAAGGGGAAAATTGCAGTGGTTAATCTGCCCTAGCAAGGCCAGATGTTTAATTTGTGATGTAATTATGTCAACCCCCAATGTCTGTGTTACATCCGTCTATGTGCACTGTGAGAGGTAATTGGAGGAGCAGCCACACCGACCAAGGGAAGGTAATAAAACCTCTGGCAAGGAAGTTTAGAGGGTCTCTCTCCCAGAGGGAGAAGAGAGCAGCTCTCCAAGAAGGAGAATGGAACGGTCCTAGTAGGCACGTCGGGTATGTAGGACACAAGCAGAGAGTGCGTAAGAGAGTAGTTGCTGAAGCAGCGCGTCAGGGAGGTCTCTAGCACACCAGACCAGTGCAGGAAGAAGCCTAGGCCGCCTGACTGAAGTGGAAAAGATTAGACTAGAGCTAGTTGTAGTCGAAGAAAAGGAGGGGGTATAATCCTACCTTCAAAGGGTGAAACCTGAGAGATCGGAACCGACTGAAAGCCTCATCTAAGGACACAGCTGCCTCCCAGCCCGCTCTTAAATACAGGCTGGTCAAAACATCCGGTGGGACTCCCTCCAAATACCTCTCCAGGACTCCAACTGTAAGACACCGCTTTGATGCAGATTCTGCGGTGGCAAATAAACGAAACTGTAGTAGTTCTTCAACTTCTGTCTCCGTCAGTCTGGTGCCCAGTGCTAATAAAACTACCCTCATCACCGGCACCTGTCCATCACCGGATCACACTCGGAGAAGTTTAAGGGTTAGCCCCAGGGAGATCGGATAGCAGCCGCTCCCTCATCTTTTCTGCCAACACCACCCTGCTGGAGACCTGCCAGGCTGTCAGGACAGCCCTCAGGTTCCAGTACACAAGAACGTGACATAGCTGGCTTAGGCGCAAAGCGCAGCCACTCCGGATTCACCGCGGGCGCGGCCACGGTGGTCTCCAGCCTCACCTCAAAGGCTTAGCCCCGGTGGGGGATGTTGCAAGTTGGTCGTCACGAAACAGGATGTACTTCCTGTGCCTTATTACGGCATTAAAGACTTCCTTTTTAAAAGATTGTGCTGCTAACCCTGCTGCCATCCGGGTTTGTAGGCCTCCTGACAGGGGACTGTACGGGTTCCTGGATAGGAACTGTGTTATACGTCTGCCACGTGCGGTCGAGCGCCGCTCCCGCACTCAGAGATGTATTCTTGGCAAGATACTGTAACCAGCTCGGCTTACATCCGGCGCTGCGCGCCCGAAGATTTTTTCCTCGAAACTGTGGCGCAGCAAAAATAATTCAGGCCGCCAACCCAGATGCGATAATCAGCTCCACCCCCGCGCGAAGAGCCGGGGGGCGAACCGCTCTGTCAGCGCAGGAAAAAATTGGAGCCCCCCACAGATCTTGGAGGAAGGAAGATCGGGAATACTCCCTCCCACTGGTCGAGGGCGGATATTCTGCCCGGCCTCGGAAGAGCGCTGAGAATGGAGTGGACTTTGGGAAGCGAGGGGGACAACGCCAGGTGGCGGTCTCCCCTTTCCCGTCTGTGGAGCGTCCTGAGTTTTACGAGTGGTGGTCCTAGAGCTATGGTGTGGGTCTGTGCAGCCTGTCGAAACCCTCCGCGGACATCGGCGTGCCACCGAGGATTGATCGGGCTTCGTCACCAGGAAATGTTACAAACGGTGCGCAGTACAAATCCCATCCCGGGAGGTTCCTTGCCCTATCCCGGCACCATCCCGGTACAGCGGGTCCACGTGGAGGCGCCACGTGGGGAGGCCCCGACTCTGTGAAGCAAACGGCCTGGCCGTAGTGTTGCCGTCCCACTTGCTGGCCGATGGCCTACTACTCCTTGCTGCGCGGCCTGCTAGCCCCGCGGGGCTGGTGGCTCATGACCCTCCGCGTGGTTCCTGCTCTGGTCCGGAACCTACCTGTCGTCAAAGGAGATCCGAGCCTTTGATACCGGAGCACACGAGCCCCGCACCGAAACCTCCGCAGCCTCAAGGCCGAGGTGAGGCCGCCGCGGCGACTCCGAGTACGCTCTGTCTCGGACCAGCGACGCCGAGAGAAGGAGGCCCAGCGGGTATATGGACGGCGATTCTACAGCTGGAGCCTGGGTCAGAGAAGAATCGCACCACCGCATGGTCCGCGTTCTTCGACAAGCGGAAGGGCTATGGCTTCGCACACCCAGACTACACGGACGGGAAAGTATATACCCGACGGTATCGTCAAGAGACCTGATCTGAGGAGAGCCTGCACACAGGAAGCCGGGATGGGAGAGTGACAATCGAGTTCTCCCTGCAGGACTGACCTCGAGGACCCGGGGCGGCTGGCGTGATCCGGATCCCGATTCCGACGTAGGCCGTAACTTCCCGCAGTTACCGACTGATATGAGGACGACGGTGGGCGAGTCTCCTGACCACCTCTTTCCTCCTCGCTGAAAGTCCCCCGGCGTGAGCCCCTGATGACCTCCATCACAGTAAATGGTACGGGTTGCCTTGCTATCCATGGGCCGAGGCTATGATCCGGGCCCACCCCCACTTCTCCCCTCGCCGAGGAGGCATTGCCAGGTCCCGCGGCTCTTTTCTGGTGAGTAGGACTCCCGGCTGGAACCTGTCCGGAGGGTTCCGGCTATGCCCAATCTCCCCTTTCCGGTTATACAGTGGGTGGTGACCCGGCCCCGGTCTAACTGCAGCTGGAAGGAGCCAAGCCTTTTATAGTTCTTGCCTGGACCCCTCTGTGGTCCCTGGACTCGATTGAGCTGCCGCGCTGGCACAAGCCGACAAACCGGCCACAACCTTGCGCAAGCGCTCTCCCCGAAGGTCGTAGATTTGCTGCACCTGCAGTACCACTGCTTCTCACTGACCGTGTTGTCCCCACCACGCGTTCCCTCTCCCCGCTATCCACGCACAAGGATTCCCTACTGACTTTGGATCCGTCCCCGAACCCAGCCATATTAGTAACCCTGATGGGCTGAAAGCCCTCTTCAGGTACTTGCTGCCTGTGTAAATATGTATATTGCCTTTTTTCTACCCTATAGAGCCAGAGACTTTCCTGAGATCTACCCTTATTTATCTCAGTCAAGAGATTATACACTGTCTGTGGCATGATAGCACCCTTCCTCTGCCACAGGAGAGAGTTTCTTCAAAGGACTCTGTCCCTCTCCAAATAGAAGAGACCCTGCTTCTTTATTGACTTTTCCCCCCCATCATAGGGCTGTACCAGACGTAGTGGACTTGTCAGTAGAGACCTTCTGAGAGACTTTCGCAGATACTCCAGGTGAAAAGGTGCTATTGCTATTGACTACTATATGCACTTAATGCCTTCCTTCTTTTATGGCCGTTCTTGCTTGCCTTTTTATGCCTTTCCTTTGCAGGAAAAGAGACATTGTAATCGTGCTAACCTGAGTAGCCTGTCTACCTCTGTAACGTATATTTAAGATGGTACCCATTGGGCTCCTAAGCCAATGTGAATTTACCACCTGGGCACACTGTTCATATATGCCAGTAGTCTGCATTAACCCTTTCATAGGCTTTTCAGGTGTGGTAGTGTGGCTGTGTCGGACCGTCTTTTTGTGTAAAACACTGACCGCTACCTGATCCCTCAAACCGAGGTTTGCACATGGGGGTTAGTCCGTAAACTGCGGGTCTTAGGGGACCGGGGTGTTAACAGAGTTCAACCTGGATGCCACCCATACATGGGTAAGGATGTCAGTCAGGAGGTACTCGTGTGCGCATATGCTAACGCAATGCCAGTATTATACACATATATTAATTGCCGCCAGGGAAGAAGCGTTGATAAAAACAATATACAGGCCTTGGTGCAAGGAGTGGATTTACAGGACAGACACACACCTTGCCTACTGTACAGTCGGTTAATGGGCGTCAGCGACAAACAATGTCATGCAGTATATGTTTTGTCTCCGTCCGACACCAACAGGTGCCCGTCTCCAGGACAGGGCGGTTTTTGTCCCTACACCTCACTAGGCCCTGCAACTTCCAGAAGTGCCTTAGCCCCCTCTGTGCCCCAAAACCTTATGTCGAGCCGAGTGGCGGCTTCTTTTCAATTGCCCCCGGGGTATGCAACACCCTCGCCGATGAAATGGCGAGGTGTGCTTGCGAATACGCCACCTGTAGGTAAACACCACATTACATACATGGTATGTATAGGATCAGTGGGAAAATTTGGCAGTGGTTAATTCCTGCTGGACAAGGAAGATGTAATTTGTGATGTAATTATGTCAACCAAGGTCTGCTGCGTTACTCCTGTCTCTGTCATCGTCAGAGAGGTAATTGGGGAGCAGATGCCACCACGACCAAGGGAAGGAATAAAACCTCTGGCCAGGAATGTTCTGAGAAAGAAGTCTCCTCCCAGAGGGAGGAAGAGAGCAGTCTCTCCAGAAGGGAGAATGGACCGTCCTAGTCAGGCACTCTGGGTCTGTAGGACACAAGCAGAGATAGTTAGCTGAGCAGCAGCTCAGAGTCTCTAGCACACCCAGACCAGTGCAGGAAGAGCCTAGCCCCTGCCTGAAGTGGAAGATTAGACTAGAGCTAGTGTAGTGAGGAAAAGGGGTATCATCTACCTTCAAGGGTGACTACTGAAGAGATCCAGGGACCGAGCTGAAGCCTCTTAAGGACACAGCTGCCTCCCCAGCCCGCTCTTACATCCAGGCTGGTCAAATAACATCCTGTGGCTCCCTCCAAATAACATCTCCAGTACTTCCACCTGTTAAAGACAACGTTTGCTGCAGTTCCTGCCGGTTGCAATAAACGAATCGTAAGTTGTTTCTTCAACTTCTGTCTCCGTTGGTCCGCTACTACAAACTACCCCATCAACCGGCACCCTGTCCATAACCCAGAGACTCACACTCGGGACATTAAGGGGTTGCCCCAGGGAGATCCGCTATACAGCACGCCCCTCATCTTTTCTTGCCAAACACACCCTGCTGGAGACCTGCCAGGCGTAGGACAGCCCTCGGTTCCCCGCTACCAAGCACCGTGACAATAGCGTGCTTAGGCCCGCAAACGCCAGCCACTCCCGGTACCGCGGGCCCGGGTCTCCAGGCCTCACCTCAAAGGCGTAGGCCCGGTGGGGAGTGTTGCATGAGCGTCACGAAACAGGATGAACTTCTGTGGCCTTTATTACGGCCATAAGAACTTTCCTTTATTAAAAAGATGTGCTGCCTAACCCATGCGCCAATCCGGGTTTAGGCCTAAGGACTGTACGTTTCTGGAATGAACTGTGTTGATGCTGCCAGTGCGGTCGAGCGCGCTCCCGCACCTCCAGAGGTTATAACTTGGCAAGACATGTATACAGCTCGCTACATACGGCGCGTGCCGCGCGCGAGATTTTTCTCTCAGAAACTGTGAGCGCAAGCAAATAATTCCAGCCCGCCAAACCCAAGATGACGCGATCAAGACTTCCACACCAGCGCATGATTTTTTTTTTTATGTTGGCCGCATTGCGTGGCGAGACCCCGCATACCATGTGTGCTCGCCCATTGGAAGACCCCATTAATTGCGAGCTCGCAGACCAACAGCTCTGTTGCGACTTTGGGATAGGTACTGCGCGAATCTCCTCAGCTGGCCTCGAGGAGGCTTCCTGCCCCTGATTACGGAGAAGCGCGAGATAACTGGAGTGGACTTTGGACAGCGAGGACAAGCCATGTGGGTTCCCCGCCTTTCCTCCTGTGGACAGTGTACCGGAGTTTTAGAATAGTCCTTTAGAGAGGACTAGGTGGTGGTCTCATGTGCAAGCCTGTCCGAGATCCCTCCGATGGACACGGCTGTGCACGAGGATTGGCTCGGCGCATTCGTAACCAGGACTGCTTACCAAATGGAGTGCTGCAGTACCACGATGATCCCACACCCGGGGCGGTTCCTTGTCCTATCCGGGCTACCACATCCCGGGTACGGGTCCAATGGAGGCGCCAGCGGGGAGGAGCTAGCCCGAACGTCTGCTGAGCCAAACGCCTGGGCCTAGTGTTTGCCGTCCACTTGCTCCGAGGCCTACTACTCCTGCTGAGCGGCCTGCTAGCCCGCGGGTGGTGGCCCGACCTACGGTGGATGGTTCATGGCTCCTGTGTTCAGGAGGCCCTAGCTGTCGTTCCAAGGAGATCCGAGCTCGAACGGAGCACGCAGCCCCAGCCCGAAACCTCGCTAGCACTCAAGGCCGAGGGTTGAGGCCGCCCGACGGCGGATCTCGGATACGCTGTCTGGGACCAGAGAGCGAGGTCTCTGAGAGAGAAGGCGGCCCAGCGGTATATGGCCAGGCGATCTATACTGGAGTTGGGTCGAGAGATGAACGCACCACCGGCATGGTCCGGGTTCTTCGACAAAGCGGTAAGCAGGCTATAGGGCTTCGCCACCAGGACTACACCGGACGGGAAGTATTTATAAAACCCCGCCGGTCCGTCAAGAGACCTGATCGACGCGGAGAGCCTGCACAAACTGAAGGGGAGAGGTGCATCGAGTTCTCCTGCAGGAAGGACCTCGAGGACACCTGGGCGGCTGGGCGTGTCCGGTCCCCGATTCCGCGATGCGACCGTTGACTTCACGCAGGACAGGGACTGATAATGGAGGACGACGATGTGGCGGAGTCTCGATAACCCTCATTCTCTCCTCGGCTGAGTCCCCCGGGCAGGTGACCACGTGAATGCCACCATCACAGTAATTGTGCAGTACGGTACAACCATTGTATCCAGGGGGGCGGATCCAGGGCGGCAACCCCCAGCTGCTACCCTGCGGCGAGCTGGATAGGGTCCCCGCGTCCTTCGTGGGAGAGGAAAATCAGGCTGGCGAACCTTGTCCGGAGGGTCCAGTATAGGCCACCACATCTCCCCTTGCCGGTTACCAATGGGGTGATGACCCGGACCCGGAAGAACTGGAGAGGAATGGAGACCAGCCTGTTATTTCTCCTGGATCCCCTCTGTGGCCCCTGGACTCAGCTTGAGGCGCCCCGGATGGAACAGCCGACACCCCGGGCGACCAGCGCTATCCCCTGAAGGTCGGAGGATTGTTGCTGCACCTGCCCATGTACCACACTGCTGCCACCGGGTGTACCCAGACGGTACCTACTCCCGTGAAGACGCACAGGATTCCCTACTGACTTTGGATCATTGCTCCTGCTGAAACCCAGCAGGATACTGAGAAAACCCTTGATGGGCTGAAAAGCCACTCTTCAAGGTTACTTGGTCCTTTGTTACATCTGTATAATTTGCTTTTCTCTACCTATAGAGCCAGAGGACGCAGACTTTCACTGAGACTTTACCTTATTTATCTCAGTCAAGAGATATACACGGTTCAGTGCTATGTAGCACCTTCCGCGACACAGGGCAGAGAGTTCTTCAAAGGACTCTGTCCTCTCCAAATAGAGGAGACACTTTGCTTCTTATTGCACACATTTTCCCCCACATCAAGGGCTTGTACCGAAGATAGATGGACTTTGTCAGTAGAGACCTTTTGAGAAGGACTTCGCCAGATACTCCAGGGGAAAAGTGCTATTGCTATGACTACTATATTGACACTTAATGCCTACCTTTTAGGTATGGACGTTCATGCTGCCCTTTTTATGCCTTTCCTTTGACAGGAAAAAGAGACATTTACTATCGTGTACCCTGAGTAGCGCATGTCTACCTCTGTAACGTTATGTTCATAAGATGTGTACCATTGGGCTCCTAAGCCAATGTGAATTTAACCACCTGTTCGCACCCTGTCATATATGCCGTAGCTGATGAACCCTTGTCATAGGCTTTTCAGGTTGTAGTGGATGGCTGTGTCGGACGTCGTCTTTGTGGTAAAAACACTGACGTTACCGATCCCTCAAACCGAAGGTGTGCACATGGGGGTAGTCCGTAAACTCGGGTCTTTACGGGAACGGGGTGTTACCAGAGTTAGCACCTGGATGCCACCCATCATGGGTAAGGATGTCAGTTCAGGAGTTGGTACGGAGTCGGTGTCGATATGCTAACGCAATCAGATAGATAGAACACATATATATACATTTGCCGCCAGGGAAGAAGCTTGATTGAAACAAAATATACAGTGCCTTGGTGCAAGGAGTGGATTACGGAATCTGACACCACAAACCTGTCCTACTGACAGTTGGTTACATGGCGTCAGCGGACCAAAACTGTCAACAGCAATGTTTTGTTCAGTCCCGAAGCACCAAACCCAGGTGCCTGTCTCAAGGAAGCAAGGGCTAAGGTTTGTCCCTACACCTCACATAGCCTGCATTCCCAGGAAGTAGGCCCTTAGCCCCTCTGTTGCCCAAAAACACTATATCACTGTGTTGTTTGTTGGCGCGAGGAGGGTGGGGGGGGTCTGTCGATAGGGCGGCCTTTCTCAATGCCCCCGGGGTATGCAACAACCCTCGCCGATGGCAATGCGACGGTATGTGCTGGAATACGTCCCCACTGTAGGTAACACACATTACACGATACACTGAGTTCTCTTAAGGATCAAGGGGAAAATGCAGTGGTTCACCTGCTGGCACGGCAGAGGTTACATTTGTGATGAGAGTATGTACAACCAACTGTCTGTGTTACCTCCTGTCTTCTGTGCCTGAGAGGTAATTGGAGGAGCAGCACCACCGACCAAGGGAAGGTAATAAAACCTCTGGCCAGGAATGTTACTAGAGAAGGCCTACCCCAGAGGGAGAAGAAGAGAGCAGTCTATCCCCAGAGGAGAATGGAGCCGGTCCTCGTCAGGCCCTCTGGGTCGTTGAGGACACAAGCAGAGAGTAGTTAGAGACGCGAGCAGCTTCAGGAGTCTCTAAGACACCAGCGCCAGTGCAGGAAGACGCCTAGCCCTGCCTGCCTGAGGGAAGATAGATAGGCTAGCGTAGTGTTTAGTGAGGAGGACCAAGGGAACGGTAACAGTCCTACCTTCACAAGGGTGATACCTGAAGAGATCCAGGACCAGAGATGAAGCCTCCTCTAAGGAAACAGCTGCCTCCTCAGCCCGCTCTTACATCCAGGGTGGGTCAAATAACATCCTGTGGCTCCTCCAATACCTCTCAGGACTCCACCTGTTAAAGACACGTTTGTGACAGTCTGCGGTTGCAAATAAACGAACTGTAAGTTGTTTTATTCAAACTTATTGTCTCCGCTGGTCCCTGATACTAAACTACCCTCATACGGACCCTGTCCTCCCAGAGACGTCACATCGGACATTAAGGGGTTGCCCCATGGGATCCGCTTATAGCAGCCGCTTCTCCTCAATCTTTCTTGCAACACCACCTGCCTGGAGACGCCAGGTTGTAGGCACAGCCCTCCGGTTCCCCCGTACCAAGACACCGTCGACACTAAGTGCGTGCTTAGGCCGCAAACGCCAGCCACTCCGGTACCGCGGGGGCCCCCGGTCTTGTCTCCAGGCCTCACACTCAAAAGGCTTAGGCCACGGTGGGGGATGTTGCAAGTGCGTCACGAACAGGATTGATATTCTGTGCCTATTACGGCCATTAACGGGACTTTCTTATTAAAGGAAGATTGTCGCTGCCTAACCCGGCTGCCTCAGGGTTTAGGCCTAAGGACTTCAGTACGTTTCTGGAATGTAACTGTGTTATAACTGCCTGACACGTGCGGCGAGGCTGCTCGCAGGCACTCAAGAGGTTATACTGGCACAAGAACTGTACCAGCTCTGCTACATTCCGGCGCTGCCGCGCCCGCAGATTTTTTTTTTCCTCAGAAACTGTGGCGCAGCCATAAAATTCCAGCCGCCCAAACCCAGCTGACGCATAAGCTCCACGCCCAGCGCGCAATGCGCGCACGAAGACCAGCTCCTGTGGCGCCTAGAAAAATTGGAGCCGCCACAGCTCTTGGAGGGAAGGACTACGGACTCCTCCCAGGGATCGCGGCGGACTTGACCTGCCTTGCCTAGGAGAAGCCGCGAGAGAACGGAGTGGACTTTGCGGACATGACGAGGACACGCCATGTGGCAGGGTCCTACCGCCTTTCCCTCTTCGCGTTACTCTGACAAAAATTTATCTGTGGAGAGTCGGAGTTTACGATGGGGTTCTAAGAGACTATGGTGGTGGTCTTGTGAGCCTGTCAGGACGACACCCTCGCGTGGTGCATCGGATGCACCGAGGCTTGACTCGCAGGGGGGCCTTCGTCCACTCAGGACATGTTACAAACGGTGACGCAGTACCAAATCCATCCCGGGCAGGGCTCCTTGTCCCTACTCCAGCGCTACCATCCACTGGTTATCCGCGGGTCAAACGTGGAGGCGCCACGTGGGGAGGCCCCGACTCTGCTGAGCCAAGCGGCGTGGGGTCAGTAGTGTTGCCCGCATCCACTTGGCTTACAGAGGCCAGTAAGTACTCCTACCTGGCGCGGCCTGCTGTGTGCCCCGCGGTGTGGCTCCTGAACCTCGGTGGTGTCCGTTGAATCTGTTCGGCACCTACCTGTCGTCAAGGCAGATCCGAGCCGGAACCGGGCCACGAGACCGCCAGTCATCCGAAACCTCCCGCATGCCTGTCAAGAGGCCGAGGGTGGAGGCCGCCCCGCCGGCGACTCCGAGACGCTGTCTCGGACCAGCGACACCGCCAGAGAAGGGGCCCAGCCGGTATGTATGTAACGGGCCGATCTACTAGCTGGAGCTAGCGGTCGAGAAGCATTCGCCACCGGCCTGGTCCGGTTCTTCGACACGCGGAAGGGCTATGGCTCGCAACCCAGGACTACACGGACGGGAAAGTATGTTATACACCGCCGGGTCGTCAAGAGACATGATATTGCGGAGAGCTGCCCCAAATGAAGCCGTGGAGGGGAGAGTGCATCGAGTTTCCAGCGGAAGGACCTAGAGGACCCTGGGCGGTGGCTGTGATCCGGATTCCCCGATTCAGACGGAGGACCGTTACTTCTACGAGCAGTGACGGGACTGATATGAGGACGACGAGTAGGCCGGAGTCTGTTCGAAATCACCTTTCCTCATCGCGCGCCATAGTCCCGGGCGGTCAGGCACCCAGTGAGTGCCCCATCGATACAGTACATTGTGGAGTAGGGTCCCATGCTCTCCATGGCGGACATGATGATCCAGGCGCCAAACCCCCAATGTCTCTGCCGGGGGAGCATTGCAAGTCCCGAGGCTCTGCGTGGGAAGAGGACATCCCGGCTGCGCCTAACCTTGTACGGAGTCGGTTCCGTATAGCGCCCACCATCGCCCCTTGCCGGTTACAATGGGTGATGAACCCGGGCCACCGGAGAACTGGAGCTGGAAGGAGCCAGGCTGTTTAGTTTCGCCTGGACCCCTCGGGTCCTGGAGTCAGTTGGCCCCCGGCGGAACAGCCGCACACGGGCGACAGCGCTTATCCCCTGAAGGTCCGGAGGGAATGTTGCTGGCACCTGCAGTACCATGCTGCCACCCGGGTGTCCCCAGGACAGTGGTATCCTACTACCCGCTGAAAGAGCAACGGACCGCGCCCCTACTGCCTTTGGACCTCCTTTGTCCCTGCGGACCAGCGATTACGAGGTAACCCCTGAGGCTGAAAGCTCTTCAGGTTACTTGTCCCTTGTTAAATATGTATATTTGCTTTTTCCAGACCCTATAGAGCCAGGAGGACTTTCCTGAGACTTTACCCTTATTTATCCAGGTCAAGCGATGATACTACTGTCATTGTGTTATTGTAGACCTTCTCTGCCACAGCAGAGAGTTCTTCAAGGACTAGTCCCTCTCCAAATAGAGGAGACCCTTGCTTCTTATGCACTTTTCCCCCACATCAAGCGGCTTGTACCCAGAAGATGGACTTTGTCAGTAGGACTTCGAGAGACTTTCGAAAGAAGATACCAGCATACTCCGGGAAAAAGTTGCGCTATTGCTATCTGACTACTATATTGCACTAATGCCTACTTTTAGGTTTCAGAGGCACGTTTTTATGCTTGCCCTCTTTTATGCCTTTCCTGGGGCAGGGAAAAAGAGACACTTGTTACTTCGTGCTACCCTGAGTAGCATGTCTACCTCTGGTAACGTATGTTAAAAGATGGGGACCCATTGCAGGCTCCTAAGCCAATGTGAATTTACCATTTGTGTCACACTGTATTGTATGCCGAAGTAGTCTGACATTAACCCATTTGTCATAGGCTTTTCAGGTGTAGGTGGGGCTGTGTCGCGACCGTGCTATTGTGGAAATCAACATGAAGACCGCTACCCTGATCCCTCCAAGAAACCGAAGGTTTGCATAAGGGGGGGTTATAGTCCGCTGTTACAGACTGCGGGTACTTTAGGGGGGACGGGGGTGTGACAGAGTTAGCACCTTGGATGCTGAACCATACATGCGGTTAGATGTCAAAGTCAGGCGGTACTAGAGTTCCGCATATGCTAACGCAGATGCAGATATAACACAGTATATAATGCCGCAGGGGGAAGAAGCGTGATAAAACAAAATATTCAGGCCTTGGTGCAAGGATGAGGATTACAGGACATGACACCACACCTTTCCTATGTAACAGTCGCGTTTAATCTATGGCGTCAGCGCAAAACTGTCATTACAGCTATATGTTTTGTCTCAGTCAGACACAAACCAGGGGTGCTGTGTCTCCACAGGAACCGGTGTGTGCCCTTATCTGCAGGAGCATATGGTGTGTTGCCCAGCTACACGTATTAGAGGTCATAGCCTGACACATTCCAGAAGTGCTTCCCTTAGCCCCCACCTATGTGCCCCAAAAACATCTATAGTCGAGACGAGGGCGGGCTCTTTCAATTGCCCGGGGTTATGAAACCCTCGCCGAATTGCAATGGCGAGGTTAGTGCTTGCGGAATACGTCCCACTGTAGGTACACACATACATACATGGTCCTTATAGGATCAAGGGAAATTGCAGTGGTTTCATCCTGCCTGGCAAGGCAGAGGGTTAATGTGATCCGTAAGTATGTCAAACCAATGTCTGGGTTACATCCTGTCTCGGTGCACTGGGAGAGGTAGGTATTGAGAAGAAGCCACCACTGACCAAGGGAATTCTAGAGTAAAAAACTCCTGGCCAGGAATGTTTAGAGAAAGTCTCTCCAGAGGGAAAGAGAGCAGTCCTCCCAGAGGGAGAATGGCCGGTCTAGTAAGGCCCTATGGGGATCTGTAGGACACACGCATGAGAGTAGATGTAGTGCAAGCAGCAGCTCAGTAGGTCCTCTAGCACGACAGACAGCAGTAGCAGGAAGAGCCTAGCCCCTGAGCCTGAAGTGAAGATTAGATAGAGCTAGTGTAGTGAGGAAAGAAAAGGGTATCATCCTACCGTCAAGGGTTGATTGACCTGAAGAGAGTCCTGAGGAGCCGTGGATGAAGCCTCCTACATAAGGACACCGCTGCCCTCCCAGCCCCTCTTTACATCAGGTGGTACAATACACCTGTGGTCCTCAAATACCTCTACAGTACTCCAACATGTTAAAGACACGTTTGCTGTGCAGTTACGGCCGGTAGTGCAATAAACGAAAGCTGTAAGGTGTTTTCTGTAACTTCTGTCGCCGTCTGGTCCCTGTGATACAACCGACCTCATCACCGGGCACCTGTCCACACACCAGAGATCACCTCGGGACATAAGGGGTTGCCCCAGGCGAGATCGCTAGTAGCAGAGCTCCACTCATCTTTCTCTTGCCATACACCACCTGCTGGGAGAACCTGCCAGGCTGTAGGACAGCCCTGCCGGTTCCCCGTAACAAGCACGTGACAATAGGTGCTTAGGCCGCAAACCGCCAGCCACCTCCGGTAACGCGGGCCGGATGTCTCCAGGCCTCACCTCAAAGGTGGCCCCGGGCAGGCGGCGGAGTTGCACACAACGGCATCGAGCTTTATATATAGAGTTTCAGGTAGTCACGAAAGGTGGATTATGGGTGGAAGATTGAAGATTAGTGTGGTGGTCAGCTCGGTTGGTACCGATACTTGCCAGCTGGAGGCTCAGGGGATCAGAAACATATAGATAAATAAAAAAATAAGCTGTGACCTAATTTTCTACCGGACAGAGTGTCGGCATATTTTGGCGTTCTCTACCAATAAAAGTTTACGATAGAAGAACCAGAGGCGAGCAACGATCTTCACCAAGTGGCGGTCGCCCAGGTGCTGCCATCGCTTTGAAAAGCTGCGGAGCTTGAGCCAGCCTACGGTGCACGTGCAGGGTGGATAAGCGGGCGTTCCAGTAGTCTTGCTGCATGTATGCAGCCAAAAACGTCTATAGAACAAATGTTGATGGAAGGTAGTAGTAGGCGTCACTGTTTTCTGTGGTTTCAGGGCGGCGCTTTCAGGTCGGGCCGCAGACAACGGCTCCTCACAGAACCGCGTGTTCAGCGCAGTAGTATGAACTCCAAAAGAACAACGGTACAGCGCAACCAGGTTTTAATAGGTGGCCTACTCAAGTGTTCTTGTCAAATCCAGATCAGCAGCGGCAAGTTCATACATAGAGCAGGAACCGCACTACAAAACTGCGTCCATCGAGGCTGGAATGGTGGAAGATTTGAGATGGTGGTTGCTCGGTTGGCCGACTTGCCAGCTGGGAGGCTCAGGGCTCAGAAACATATAGATTATATAAAAAAAATAAAGCTGTGACCTAATTTTCTACCTGACAAGAAGTGTCTGACATATTTTGGAAGTTACTCATACAATAAAAGTTTACTGATAGAAGACCCGAGGCTGAGCAATGATCTTCACCAAGATGGCGGCGCCCATGTGCTGCCATCTTTTGAAGCTGCCGGCAGCTTTGCCAGCGGTGATGTGCGGGATAACAGCGGGCGTTACAAGTAAGTCTTTGCTGCAGTATGCAGCAAAAAAGTCTATAGAAAAAATGTTGCATGGAAGGTATGTAGGGCTCACCTGTTCCGATGGTTTTCAGGGAGGACTTTCAGTCGGGCAGCACGGATCCTCACGTGACCAGCGTGTTCAGCGAGTATAGAAATCCAAAAGGAAAAACGGTCCAGCGCACAAGGTTAAAAGTGCCTCCAAGTTTTATTGTAAACTCCAGACAGGGCAATACATAGAGAAACGCACTACAGCACTGCGTCCAAGAGGTAGGCTACAGGCTCAAGCCTACGCGTTTCGAGCGCGTTACACGCTCTTAGTCATGGCATTCATCTTGACCAGTGAAGATTTCACACTTGCTCACAGGTGCTAGGCCTCATATATACCCTCCACACAACTGTATATATGTTTTATAAGACAGTTCTGTAAAAGTTGTGTGTAGTTACCGTGCATAAATCAAATCCGATCACCTGCGCACAATTCTGCTCCTTCCCAGTGAACATTCAGCCCCGAGCTTCTGCATTTCTAGATGTGACTGCAGTATGTTCCTGTCTGCGTTCATGTGGAAACAGGTCACCTGGTGGCAATGGGCGCCATCCAGTTCTGCATTATGAGCACATCATTTTCTGTTATTATCATTTTATGTTCTGTGTACATTCACCAAATGACAGTATTCTTAAAAACTGGCCATGTTTTCGGTGACTCCTGACTGACAGCACAGTCCCAACACATAGATTACACATAGATAGATATATTGGACATTCCAGCTACCAGGGGCAGGTAAATATCTGTAATGGGCCACCTGACGGATCCCTTATGAACCTTGTACATTTCAAATATCCTTAGGGATGTAGTTGAAGTACGGACGATTGGATGTTATTTTCTGAGTGGTTCTATATAGCCCCAAATCAGTTAGAGAAGGGGCTGGGGACTGCGGGGGATTGTGGGGGTTAAAAAATTTGAAAATGAAAGGCGGCGATTGCCTCCCCCTTTCCCTGGGCGGCCATCAAGGGGTGGGCTCAGTCAGCCCAGGGGGTTTACCCAGGGGATATAAAAGCTAGTAGCGCCGCACCGTCCACCGGATCGCTTAAGCCCCGGCTCACCTGTGCCTGGTAAATGACATGGTGTGGGTGCAAAGAAGAATGCTGCCTCTCCTCAACGTGTCCCCTCCGTTCCCCGCCAGCAGCATGATCAGCGTGGCGTCCGGCCTGACGCTTCTCGCCATTGGGGTAAGCTGTACTCACACGTACATACTTCCCCCTCTGCCTCTCATACTGCCCTGGTCAGCCCAAGTCCAGCAGCAACTCCCACGTATCCTCATAATCCTCCTCCACCCCCCATGGGCCCAGGGCTCGTCTCCAGCATCCCTTGCAAGCTAAGTCCTCCACCACTCCTCTCCCCATAATGTCTCCAGCACACATCTGCCCTTATCTCAGTCTCAGGGGCCAGCTCATCTTCCCTTAGGGGTAGCAGGTTGCCCAATGCTACCTTTCAAAATGTAGATGTCATTGCAACTCCTCTGTACTCTATCAACTAAACCAGCTCACCTGCCCCTCACTTTTACGACTGGTGCAGGGATCTCCACCGCGAAGCGGGTGTTGTGTCAGGGGTCACATTTCATTATGGGCCCCGCTAGCAGGCATTGTATATGGGTTCCTTTTGCTGTCACTGTTATGTGGACCCTATGGCAGGCACTTTGTCAGGTGGTCCTATTGTAGTCCCTATTTTGTGAATGCCATGGCAGGCACTGTATGTGGGGGTCTTCACTTCTTGCTGTCACTTTTATGGAGATTTTGTAAAGGTTTAGTATTTTGGGGTCGGCCAGTCTATTTGGGAGTACTTCCACAAACCTAGCTTTTCTTGCACCCTGGTGCTTCATCCTACATGCATATAAGGTTGGTCTCGTCCCATTCTTGTGGGGTACACCTGACTGTTTAAGGAAGGTACCCCTAGAAGGTACCCTAGATGCAAAGGGGTAAACGTTTGGGTACTATTGCACTTTAATAGGGTTGGTGATCTGTGCCTTCAAGATGTGTTCTCACTCCTCCCCTGTTTCTCCCTACCGCTCATTGACTCCTACCCTCCTTACAGACTGAGGGATATATATATGACTGATCACTCAAGGATAACTCCCTCTTTTAGGTGACACTCAAGCTGTCCCTCCCTCCCTATGTTATTAAGATGTTATGTAACTTGGAAATGTTTTACCTTTGTATTTTATAGTTAATTTCAAGTCACTTATACGGTTAAAGTTTACTGATATTTGTGTTATGGGTAATCAATTAAAGTGCCCTTACAGGTGGTTTATTTAAGGTGTTCTGTTGCCCTCCAGTCTTGGACTCATTAGTGATTGCCATTGCACCTTATTACCTGCCCTGGTCTCTTTCTTCATCTGTTCACACAGGAAGGGCTGGTGGACACTTACCTGTTTGTAGCTGGTGAATATACAACATCCTCCCACTGGGTCCTGACCTAATGGCATAGGGGCAGCTGGAGTCCCCTTGTACCTGAGTGGTTGGCCTTAGCGCGGCCTAACGCAAGCTGGGTCACATTCCAGGTGGAACAGGCCTGGTCCACGCCGGATAGCCATAGTGATGATAGCACTTGTGAAAGTGCGCCACTTGAGCCGAAGAGGAGCTGAAATGAAGGCTATCGCAACTACAGTGTTGCTTGAGAAAACTCGGTGTCTAGAATCGGCAGTTTGACTGCGGTTTGACCCCCAAGAGTTCATACTGCTGGTGACGGGAATGTGTGGGGGACCTGCAGTCATGTTCCCTGTGGGCTGTAGATACAGAGGATAAGGAAATTGCGCTCCAAGACTCAATCGAATAAAAAGTACCAAGGTACCATGACTAAGACTACATTTAGTCGAAACGCGTCAGGGTAAATGATGTATAGTATGTGCATAAGAAGAAACTTTTTATTCGATTGAGTGCTGGAGTGCAATTTCCTTTTCTACATGATTGGTTTGACCTTGATTCTCAGTCATAGCTAGGTTTTCCTAGGATTTGATTCAGTGGCTTGTCGTGGCACCCCTTGGCATCATGCACCCAGAGCTCATGTCCTTTCCCCTGCAACATACTTTGTTTCATACACTTCGCTTTGCCTGCACTGATACATTGTAGAAAACTAAGAAGGAAGATTTGTACTAATGCTCCTCACAGGAGACTTTCTAGACTGGATACAATTGTGACAAAACCTGAGATATATATATATATATATATCTCAGTATATAGAATCGTTTTATGAATATTAGGCAGGGACCTTAAAAATGCCAAAGAATTAAAAAATTTAGAGCAACAGAGGACTCATCAGAATATCAGAAGACCCGGAGAACCTACCTAAGGATTCACTAGAGGATCCTTTAAAGTATCAAATAATCCATCAATAGGACTCACACCAGAGCATCCACCAGAGTACCAGAGGATCTATCAGTACACCAGAGCACCCACCAGAGTACGAGAGGGTCTATCAGTACACCAGACAACCCACCAGAGTACCAGAGGATCTATCAGTACACCAGAGCACCCACCAGAGTACCAGAGGATCTATCAGTACACCAGAGCACCCACCAGAGTACCAGAGGGTCTATCAGTACACCAGACAACCCACCAGAGTACCAGAGGATCTATCAGTACACCAGAGCACCCACCAGAGCTCCCACCAGAGTACCAGAGGATCTATCAGCACACCAGAGCATCCACCAGAGTACCAGAGGATCTATCAGTACACCAGAGCACCCACCAGAGTACCAGAGGATCTATCAGTACACCAGAGCATCCACCAG
>WNYA01003447.1:0-25368 GCA_019512145.1 Engystomops pustulosus | reverse complement strand
TGTATAATGCGCTGTGGCGGGGAGTTCACTACGATCCTGCACCAAATATCCTGCATGTGTTGCTTCCCGTTCAGTCAAGTTCCCCTTCTCTTCTCTTCTTCCTGGCTGTAAGTGCATGTCCGTGTATAATGCGCTGTGCGGGAGGTCCTAAGATCGTGCCCGCGATATCTGCATTGGTCGCTGTCCCGCTCAGGTCCCCGAGATTCACCTTCTTCTTCTTGGTGCATTGTAATGCATTGTCCGTGTATAATGGCCTGTGGGGGTGAGTCACAAGATCGATGTGCCCGATACCTGCATGTGGTCGCTTCCCCGCTGCATGAGTCCCTGGAGTTCACCTTCTTCTTCCTGGTGCATGTAGTGCAATTGTCCGTGTATAATGCGCTGTGCGGGGAGTCACTAAGAATCCTGCACGCCGATATCCTGCATGTTGTCGCTTCCGCCTCAGGTCCCTGGATTCCTTCTTCATTCTGGTGCTGTAGTGCATGTCCGTGATAATGCGGCTGTGCGGGAGTCCTAAGATCCTGTGCCGCGATATCCTGGCACTGTGTTCGCTTCCCCCGCTGTCCCTGGAGTTCACTTCTCCCTGGTCATGTAAGTGAGTCATTGCTCTGGTGGCGTTTATATGCGCTGTGCGGGGAGTCCACTAAGATTCTGCACCCGTATCCTGCATGTGTCGCTTCCCCCCCGCTCAGGTCCGCCGAGTTCACCTTCTTCTTCCTGGTGCATGTAAGTGCATTGTCTGTAAATGTGCTGTGGCGGGGGACTACAGATTCCTCGCGCCCGATATCCTGCATGTGTCGCTTCCCTGCTCAGTCCCTGGAGTTCACCTCTTCTTCCTGGTGGCATGTAAGTGCATTGTCCGTCGTGTATAATGCTGCTGGTGGGAGTCACTAAGATCCTGCGCCACGATATCCTGCATGTGTCGCTTTCCCCGTTCAGTCCCTGGAGTTTCACCATCTTGTTCCCGGTGCATGTAAGTGCATTGTTCGCTGTTATAATGCTTTGTGGTGCGGGAGTCACTAAGATCCTGCACACAAGTATCCTGCAGGTTCGCTTCCCGCTCAGGTCCTGGAGTTCACCTTCTCTTCCCTGTGCATTCTATGGCAGTTGCTCGTTTGAATGCGCTGTGGGCGGGAGTCAACTAAATCCGTGCACCGATATCCTCGTGGTCGCTTCCCTCGCTCAGGTCCCTGGAGTTCACTTCTTCTCCTGGTGCATGTAGTGCATTGTCCTGAGTATATGCGGCTGTGGGCGGGGAGTCACTAAGATTCCTGCACCAAACTATCCGGCATTTGATTTTCCCCGCCAGGGTCCCAGGAGTTCCTTCCCTTCTTCTCCTGGTGCTGTAAGTGCATTGTCGTCTTGTATAATGCGTCGTGTGGGCAGGGTCACTAGATCTGCAACCAATATCCTTCAATGTGTCTGCTTCCCCGCCAGGGTCCTCTGGAGTTCACCTTCTTGACTTCCTGGTGCGGTAAGTGCATTGTCCGTTGTATAATGCGCTGTGCGGGGTATGTGCACGATCACTGCAAGACCTGCGATTCCTGCATGTGTCGCTTCCCTCGCTCTCAGGTCCCTGAGTTCACCTTCTTCTTCCTGTGTGCATGTAAGTGGCATTGTCCATGTATATGCGTGGGCTGTGGTCGTGGAGTCACTAAGATCCTGCACCAATACATCCTGCATTGTGCTTCCCTTCAGGTCCCAGGAGTTCGCCTTCTTCTTCCTGGTGCATTAAGTGCATTGTCCTCTGATAAATGCGCGCTGTGCGGGGAGTCACTAAGATCGTGCCCCCGATATCCTGCATGTGTCGCTTCCCCGCTCAAGGTCCCCGGAGTTCACCTTCTTCTTCCTGTGCATGTAAGTGCATTGTCCGTGTATATGCGGCTGTGGGGGGAGTCACTAAGACGTTGCCCCGATATCCTGCGTTGTGTCGCTTCCTCGCGCTCAGTCCCTGGAGTTCACCTTCTTCTTCCTGTGGTGCATGTAAGTGCATTGTCCGTGTATAATGCGCTTGTGCGGGGAGTCACTAAGATCGCAGCCCGATATCCTGCTGTGTCGGCTTCCCTCCCCGCTCTGGTCCCTGGAGTTCACCTTCTTCTTCCTGGTTGCATGTAGTGCATTGTCCGTGTATAATGCGGCTGGTGCGGGGGAGTCTAAGTATCCTGCCCGATTCCTCATGTGCGCTTCCCGCTCAGGTCCCTGGAGTCACTCTTCTTCGCTGGTGCATGTAGTGCATTGTCCGTGTATAATGCGCTGTGCGGGGAGTCACTGAGATTTGCAACCGATATCATGCATGTGTCGCTTCCCCGCTCAGGTCCCCGGAGTTCACCTTCTCTTCCTGGTGCATGTATGGATTGTCGTGTATAATGTGCTGTGCGGGGAGTCACTAAGATCCTGGCGCCGAATATCCTGCCATTGTCGCTTCCGCTCAGGTCCCTGGAGTTCACCTTCTTCTTTCTCTGGTGCTGTAAGTGCATTGTCGTGTATAATGCGCGTGGCGGGATGTCACTAAGATCCTGCGGCCCGATATACTGCTGTGTCGCTCCCCGTTCAGGTCTCTGAGTTCACCTCATCTTGTTCCCGGTGCATGTAAGTGCATTGTCCGTTTATATCGCTGTGCGGGGGAGGTACGATTCAAGATCCTGTGCACAAATATCCTGCATGTGTCGCTTCCCCCCGCTTCAGTCCTGGAGTTCACCTTCTTTTCTTCCTGGTGCATGTAAGTGCACTTGTCGCGTGTATAATGCGCTGTGCGGGGAGTCACTAAGATCCTGGCACCCGGATATCCTGCATGTGTCGCTCCCGCTCAGGTCCCTGGAGTTCACCTTCTTCTTTCTGGTGGCATGTAGTGTGGCATGTCCATTGTATAATGTGGCCTGTGGCGGGAGTCACTAAGATCCTCACCAAATATCCTGCAATGTGTTGTCTTCCCCGTTCAGGTCCCAGAGTTCCTCTTTTCTTCTTGGTGCTGTAAGTGCATTGTCCTGTATAATGCGTCGTGGCGGGTAGTCACTTAGATCCTGGCACCAATATCCTGCATGTGTCGCTTCCCCGCTCAGGTCCGCTGGAGTTCACCCTTTCTTCTTCTCGGTGCTGTAATGGCATTGTCCGTGTATAAGCGCTGTGCGGGAGTCACTAAATGCTCTGCCCGAATCTGCATGTGTCGCTTCCTCCCCTGCAGGTCGCCCGAGTTCACCCTTCTTCTTCCTGGTGCATGTAAGTGCATTGTCCGTGTATAATGCGCTGTGCGGGAGTCACTAAGATCCTGCTCCGATATCCTGCATGTGTCGCTTCCCCGCTCAGTCCCGAGCGAGTTCACCTTCTCTCTGGCTGTGCTGTAAGTGCATTGTCCGTGTATGAATGCGCTGTGCGGGGAGTCACTAAGATCCTGCACGCCGATATCCTGCATGTGTCGCTTCCCGCATGCAGGTCCCGGAGTTCCCTTCTTCTTCCTGGTGCATGTAGTGCATTGTCCGTGTATAATGCGCTGGTGCGGGAGTCGCTAAGATCCGGCGCCCGATATCCTGCATGTGTCTACTTCCCCGCTCAGGTCCTGGAGTTCACCTTCTTCTTCCTGTGCATGTAAGTGCATTGTCCGTGTATAATGCGCTGTGGCGGGGATTCACTAAGATCGTGGCATCGATATCCTGCATGTGTCGCTTCCCCGCTCAGGTCCCTGGAGTTCACCTTCTTCTCCTGGTGCATATGTAAGTGCATTGTCCTTGTATATGCGCTGTGCAGGAGTCACTAGATCCTGCGCCCGATATCCGCATGTGTCGCTCCCCGCTCAGGTCCCTGCGAGTTCACCTTCTTCTCCTGGTGCATGTAAGTGGCATTGTCCGTGTATAATGGCGTGTGGGGCGGGGATTCACAAGATTGTGTGGCCGATATCCTGCATGTGTCGTGCTTCCCCCGCTCAGGTCCCAGGATTCACCTTCTTCTCTGGTGCTGTAAGTGCATTGTCCGGGTATAATGTGCTGTGCGGAGTCACTAAGTATCGTGCCCCGATATCCTGCATGTGTCGCACCCCGCTCAGGTCCCCGGAGTTCACCTTCTTCTTCCCTGGTGCATGTAAGTGCATTGTCCGTGTATATGCCGTGCGGTGGAGTCACTAAGATCCTATCCATCCGATATCCTGCATGTGTCGCTTCCTCCCCCGCTCAGGTCCCGCGGAGTTCACTTCTTCTCTGTGGGCATGTAGTGCATTGTCCGTGTGTATAATGCCTGTGCGGGAGTCACTAAGATCCTGCGCCGATATCCTGCATGTGTCGCTTCCCCGCTCAGGTCCCTGGAGTTCCTTCTTCTTTTCCTGTGCATGTAAGTGCATTGTCCGGTTGTATAATGCGCTGTGGCGGGAGTCACTAAGATGTGCACCGATATCTGCATTGTGGGGCTTCCCCACCAGGTCCCGGAGTTCACTTCTTCTTCCTGGTGCATGTAGTGCATTGTCCGTGTATAATGCACTGGCGGGGAGTCACTAAGAGTCGTGCACCCGATATATCCTGCATGTGTCGCTTCCCGCGCTAGGTCCCCGGAGTTCCTTCTTCTCCTGGTGCTGTAGTGCATTGTCCGTGTATAATGCGCTGTCGCGGAGTCAATAGATCCTGCGCCGATCCTGCATGTGTCGCTTCCCGCTCAGGTCCCCGGAGTTCACCTTCTTCTTCCTGGTGCATGTAGTGCATTGTCCGTGTATAATGCGCTGTGCGGGGAGTCACTAAGATCGTGCACCCATATCCTGCATGTGTCGCTTCCCTGCTCAGGTCCCCGGAGTTCACCTTCTTCTTCCTGTGCATGTAAGTGCTTGGCTTTCGACACAATTTGAATCTTAATCCTGCGTCTCAGTCCGTTGCTTCAGATTGTCCAGCCCACCCCAAATTTCTTGTCGCATGGAAGCGCAGTGCACTGCTGCCAAAATCTGATCGCGTGCAGCCCAATCTCAGCACAAACCCTGCGTAAAATACGCGTCTCCCAGCGGCGCTACATCTGAAAACTGGTACCATTTTTCGACGAACGTGAGTAGCACGCCCTTAGTAAATAAGCTCCCAGAGCTGGCACTCCTATTGCTGCTGCTGGTGGTGCAGTCACTTTCTTTTGGTGCGCTCTTTAGCATATGGCTTGCCACACCTTCTGCTGCTATCGTGTCGGGACGCCCCATTACAGTGATGACTTGTGTTGCATGAAGATATAGCTTCTTATATACCTGTACAGTAGTATATCTGAAAAAAACGTGGCAAAGTCAGACATAAACTGGTGCCGCCTTAGTAATGCGCCAGTGTCTTACATGACATGGGATGGTCCTCCAGGGGTGAGCACTAGAGGGCAGTATGCTTCTGCGTATCTTCTTCTCCTGGTGGATGGTTCTGGTTCTGTGTCTCCTCTGCCGCACTATCGGAGCTTATAACAATCAGATTCTTAGTTGTTTTCTTCTCCAGCCGCAGCGTCATGAAAATGATATAACTGGTTTCTTATTGGACTGGTGGATGCGCGGCGTTTAATTATTACAATCATACCGATTCATTTGTCTTTATCATCGCTTTATTTACACTCCGCCGGAGATGGACATTATGTAACCTACAATATTGGCCCTGTATGTGATGGTGAGGGGCTGGGACGTAAGAGCCTAAGGAGACCGAGCTTATACTGTGTCTGATGAGGCTGCGATTTATTATAGCTATGTCCCAGTTTAGGATTGGGAAGAGAGCTGTGACCTGAACTTGTGTCTAACATCTTGCTTTCACACCTGAGACTGTAGAGGCGGGTCTAGAGTATAAACAGTCAACAGGTTAGAAATCACTAGAATGTGTCCTGGGAAAGCTGGTGGGGCCCCCGTGACCCTTGCGTACAGTGTATGTCTGTGAAGATAGTACGCCCTTTCCATCTTCTCCTCGCGCTCCGCCCCGGTCTTGGGCCAATCAAACGAAACCATCAGACGTGGCCAGCACGTGGAGTGTCCGCAGGACTTCATGCGTCTACACGGTCGTGAACCTGAGAGCTGCCCTTTGTATGTCCGGCATTGGTGCGTGTGAAGAACGCTCGCTGCCGCTGCTCAGGCTCCGAGAAAGTGGAGTACAATCGACACGAGGAGCTGACATAGAATTAAGTCTCAAGCGTCTCCTCTAACTAAACCTCGAGCGCGCCTCAAGATCCACTACACAAATCTGCGATTCAATCTATTCATCGCAATATATGTTGCAAGTTTGATGTGATTGGGTGTGTTGATTTTGGTACAACCTGGCAATGGTATTTCCCTGATCATAAAGTAGGGGATGTGATCTCTGGTACCATCACCAACTGACCGCCGTAGCGAAAGGTGACACATCACTGTGGGTCCTGCATAGAATGTGACATCACCTTAGTGGGGTCTGCTCCACTCGAGATTCCGAGTGTCGACAACACAGATGTGAAATCACTGTGGGGTCTCCCTCAATTACCACTGTCTATACTGAATGTGACATTCATGTGGGGGTCTATCCACTTAGAATGTGAACTGGGCTACTCCATGAATGGACCCCTGTGGTCTATCCCCACTGATGACTCATGGTCTGACATGAATACATCACTGTGGGGTCTCTCCACATGAATGTGACAATCTCTGTGGGGGTCTATCCATAGAATGATGCATCACTGTGGGTCTATCCACTAGGAATGTACACTCACTGTGGGGTGCTCTCCACTAGAATGTACAGCATGTGTGGGTCTATCCACTAAGAATGTTACATCGACTGTTGGATCTGATCCACTAGAATGTTACAGCACTTTCGGACAGGTGGGGTCCTGACCTCGCACCATGCCTCTGGATAACAGTGAGCTCTAACAGCAAGTTATGTTGGGGGTCCAGATACACCGGCTCTACACGCATGTTTTGTTGGGGTCGCAGATACACCCGCTCTACCACCAGGTGTTGGGGTCACTAGATACACAGGCTGCTCACGCAGTAGTTGGTGTCACGATCACCGCTCTACACCAGGTGTTTCGGGGTCCGATCCCGGCTCTACACTCAGTAGTTGGGGGTCGCAGATACACCGCTCTTCACACCAGTGAGTTGGGTCCAGATACCTCGCTCTACACAGGTAGTTGTGGGGCCAGTATACACCGGCTCGATCAACTCAGGTATTGGGGGGGCCGTACCCCAAAACGGTCACTTTACACGTGGATATCCTCCTGTGAGAGGAAATAATCAGATTAAGTTAAAAATTGATTCCTTCACATCTCCATAAAATCAGAGTTATAAACTTACCTGGTATGAAGGGTTACCTAGAGTGAGTTAAATGCGGAGATTTCCTGGCCTAATGTCATGAGACCAGGGTGACATCTCAGGTTTATTTAGCCTACTAACATTAGTAAACTGTGCACAATGTACATATCTGAGACCATAAAATCACAGCATGCATGCACTTATAATCCCCCTCTATGCAGGGTGCTGATTATATTTGCTCAGATATGTGCACGGTGTACAGTTTGGTAATTTTAGAAGGCTAAAGAACCTGCGATGATGTCACCCTGGTCACATGACATTACTGCACAGTGAATGTGCCTGCCAGGTATACCTGAGCGATGTGGTCAGCACATAAAATAGAACAACCTGCTACTCCACCCAATAGTGAGTAAAAGACCACTCTGGGTGCCAGAGGTGGCACTCATAGCTCTTTCTGCAGGCACTCAGGACATCACCACAGGACAGAGTTCACCAAACACTGGATCTTCCTGCAGTCCCAGGCAACTTAAGAGATGCTGCTCTTAGACCTATTTTAAAGCAATACTTAATTGGCTGTTTAGAAATGCGGGAAAAGTGAGAAGGTGTGGACAGGGCTGCATTATCTTTGGGGGTCTTCCTGCTTAACCCTTCATTCTTTCTCTAGAGAGAGGCCCTGGAGAGAAGCTACAATGAGAGTGTGAATGTGCCCTCCTTATTTCAACTGTATTGGTGGCCTCAAGGGCTGATATGATTGGAAGATGTGGAAGAACAGGTAACGATAAGTTACTGCTTAAAATGCCACGTTGGCTCTTCAGGGTAAATAACTGGATTTTGGTTGTAGCTCGTGCACTCGTTCTGTAAAAGGTTCACTGATATAAAGCAATATAAAGAAGGACTGATCTGTACTGATGGGACTGTTCTCTTTCTTTAACAATAGAAATTTGGCAATCATGTTATTGTAAGTAAAAGTTTATGATGGAGGGGGAGGATGAAAGAAGTCTGATGAGTGGAATAAGAAGGATTTTTCTCTAAAAACACATTATCAGGATAATTTACTTACACGACCGCTGGAGTTCAACAAAAGTGCATTGTCCTACAATCATGCACTGTGCGGGGACTAAGATCGTGCACCCGATATCCTGCATGTGTCGCTTCCCCGCTTAGGTCCCCGGAGTTCACCTTCTTCCTCCTGCTGCATGTAAGTGCATTGTCCATGTATAATGCGCTGTGCGGAGAGTCACTAAGATCGTGCGCCCGATATCCTGCATGTGTCGCTTCCCCGCTCAGGTCCCCAGAATTCACCTTCTTCCTAGTGCATGTAAGTGCATTGTCCGTGTATAATGCGCTGTGCGGGGAGTCGCTAAGATCCTGCGCCCGATATCCTGCATGTGGCAAGAATAGTAACCCTGATGGGCTGTAGCCCTTAACAGGTAACTGTTCTTATTGTAAATAATGTTTTCTGCTGCTACTCCCAGTTCTGCTGAGCTCCCCTATACCTCTTAGAGCCAGAGACTTTCCTGGGACTCTTCCCTTTATTTATTTATTATTCAGAGAAGAGACTCTCCTTGAACTGCTTACTTGTATTATGTGCTACATTAGCATCCACCTCTGCTGAAGCGGAGATAACTACCAAAGGATTCTGTCCCTTTATATCCAGAGGAGACCCTTTGTTTACTGCACTTTTCCCCACATCAAGGGCTGTGCCCAGAAGATGGACTTTTCTTCAAAAGCCTTCTGAGAGACTTTTAGCCAGTTACTACAAGGAAAAGTTGCCAGTGACTTTTGTGTTGCACTGAATGCTCTTTATTTGCAGGATTGAGACTTTCTGTTTGCCCTTTTCTCCACAGGAAAATGGATATTCTGTGGCACTTTGCTATTGCTACCCTGAGTAGCTCTTCTCATGTAATGTTTGTAACGTTCAAGCACTTACCCATTGGGCTGCTAAAGCCAACGTGAGTTATTTAATGTTTGCACGACTGCCAATGTTTGTCAGTAGTTTGCAGTAACCCTTTCATAGGCTTTTCAGTCTGTAGTGTGGCTGTGTCGGACCGTCTGTATGTAAACCCTGACCGCTATCTTATGCCTCAAACCAAAGCTTGGTAAGGGAGGGGTAGTCCGTAAACTGCGGGGGTGTTAAAGATGTAGCACCTGGATGCCAATCACACAAGGGTAAGAATGTCAGTCGGCAGGTACCTTGTACAATGTCTCATTGTGTTACGTATGCCAATGTAATGCACTATATATTTGTCACCAGGGAAGAAGTGTTCATAAAACAAATATACAGGCCTTGGTGCAAGGAGTGGATTTACCTCTAACGGCTATTACTTACACGAACCCCCCGGAGGCCCCACTGCTGGCCAGCGGTTGGTCCTCTGTGTCCTAGCCAGTCCGTAATCGAGCCGAGGGCGGCTCTTTCAACTGCCCCGTGGGTATGCAACACCCCTGCCGATGCAAGGCAGAGCAGTTGGTGCGAATACATCACAATATGTAGCACGCAACCTGTGTGGAGTCTGATCAACCCCACAGCAGGTCATTACACAACACGGGGAACACTGCAGCAGTAGATTCTGCCTGGGAAGGCAGGAGTTAATTGCTTAATGTGATGTCTTTCCATCAGCCAATCACATTGGTTCTAATATTGTATTGTAAGCTTGGATGTAATTGGAGGAGTAACCACCACTTGACCAGTGGGAGTAATAAAACCCCTGGTCAGGAAAGTTCTAGAGAGCAGAAGGAGAGAGGAGACAGAGAGAACAGTCAGACTAGACTAGTTAGTCAGACAGCCCAGTCTGACAAGAGTCAGTCAGTGTGACGGAGAGCCCAGCTCACGGCCTGAGCAGCTCTGAGGAGTTAGTGAGAGTAAAGGGGTATCATCCGACCTTCCAGGGTGATATCTGAAGTAACCCAGGACCAGCTGAAGCATCCTATTAGGACACAGCTACCTCCCAGCCTGCCCTCTGCATCCAGGCTGGTGATCAATCCCTGTGGTTCCCTCTCCAAGTGCATCCCCAGCCTGCTACCATTGTCAAGATTCGTTTGGCACGTTATCCACTATTCCTGTTGGTTCCAATAAAGAACTGTAAGTTGCTTTTAGACAACGTTTGCCGCCATCTGGTCCCTGCTACTATGGCTGGCACCCTATCCACTACAGAGGGACTCATACTCCAGACCCCAAAGGGTTACCCCAGGGAGAACCATTACCTCAGCCTCTCCCTCATCATTTCTTGCCAACACCACCCTACTGGAGACCTGCCAGGCTGTAGGACAGCCCTCCGGTCCCCATACCAAGCACCGTGACACTAGCGTGCCTAGGCCGCAACTGCCAGCCACTCAGGTACTGCGGGCCCCGGCTGACTCCAGGCCCCGAGAAAAGGCTGGGCCCCGGTGGGGGATGTTGCATAGGAGTCTGTAATGAAGATTTATTGTTAATCCTGGTTCCTATGACAATCCAACATTTTTAAAATACAATTGTCACAGAGACCCAAAAAATTTGGCTGGGACTGCAATTATAAAATGTACAGTTCCGACTTACATACAAATCCAACTTAAGAACAAACCTATAGAACCTATCCTGTACATAACCCCGGGAACTGCCTGTACTGTGTTTGTACTTGCATATGTTCTTGCTTTAATGTAATGTATATGAATGCCTTATTGATTGTACAGCACCACAGAATTAATGGTAATTAATTACCATAAATAATAATAATAATAATATTAATACTTGTTGAAATTGTCAGTCATGACTACAGGGGGTGATATTGAGCACTGGACACATTATTGTTTAGCAGTTTTCCCCTCTGCAGGCTCTACCTCTAGTTCTCAGGTGTCTCAGAGCTGGAGGCTGGAGAGCGGCTGCTATGATGTCTCCCATACACTGCACACAGCGACGGGAGGAGAATCTGCTCCATCGCTCTCCATCACTCAGAAGCCTCCGCAGGATCATATAGGACATTATAGAGAAATGCTGTCCTGTATGGATTGGAATAAAGCACCCGGGCTTAGACAGCAGCTTTCTATTATCTCCAGCGTCTTTCCCTGTGCCTGAGTCTCTCCCCATTAGAGATCATATAAAACATTTACTACCATCTCCAGCAGCCAATGTGTGTGTCTCTCCTCTCTCATTTAGAAGCGTCAGCAGTATTATATAAGATCCCTGTAAAGCAGTTCTGACTAAAGCACTCAGGGTGAGAAAGAAGCTTGATTTTGTTTCCATCAGTTTCTGTCTGTGAACCTTCTTCATCAGTGAGTAGTATTAGAAACTTAATATTATCTCTAGTCTTTGTCCGTGTTTCTCCTCCTTCACCCAGTAGCATCAGCAGGATCACATAAGAGCATAGGAACTTCATATTGGGCCACATTAACTTACCCTTCCAGTGGAGATAACCATCCGTGTATAATGCGCTGTGCCGCGATTCACTAAGATCCTGCGCCCGATATCCTGCATGTGTCACTTCCCCCCTCAGGTCCCCGGAGTTCACCTTCTTCTTCCTGGTGCATGTAAGTGCATTGTCCGTGTATAATGCGCTGTGTGGGGAGTCACTAAGATCCTGCACCCGATATCCTGCATGTGTCGCTTCCCCGCTCAGGTCCCCGGAGTTCACCTTCTTCCTGGTGCATGTAAGTGCATTGTCCTTGTATAATGCGCTGTGTGGGGAGTCTCTTAGATCATGCGCCCGATATCCTGCATGTGTCGCTTCCCACGCTCAGGTCCCCAGAGTCCACCTTCTTCTTCCTGGTGCATGTAAGTGCATTGTACGTGTAGCCAGCGGAGTTGCTCCAAAATCCAATCGTGTGTGGCACAAACCCCTGTTAAACACCTGTCACAGCCGCACAAAACCCACCGCGGACCCTTAGTTAATAAACCCCATTATCTCCAACAGTCTGTTCTCCCCCCCCCCCCCTTACTTACCTTCACCAAGGTGACTAAGGGCTTCCAAAGAGATAAAAACTCATTATTGGCTCCAGCAGACCCTGTCTGTTGCCTGGTCTCTGCTCTACACTCAAATTGAGAAACAGTATCATATAGGGAATTATAGAGAAGAATTGACCTGTACTGATGGTAATAAAGCTCTTGGGGTGATATAGAAACTTACTAGTAGCTGCTGCAGGCCGTGTCTGTGCCTTTATCTTTCCTTTCACACTTAAAATAAGTAACAGGATCAAATAGAACATTATATAGAAAAACTGACCTGTATATATGGTAATAAAGCACTTGGGGTGAGATAGAAACTTACTATTAGCTCCAGCAGACTCTTCCTCTATTTTGACTCACCTCTCCCTCCTAAAATGATGAACAGGATCATAGAGAACATAATAGAGAGAACTGATCTGCACTGATGGGAATAAAGCACTTAGGGTGAGATAGAAACTTACTATTAGCGTCAGCAGACACTTCCTGTGCTTTGTCTCACCTCTCCCTCCTAAAATGATGAACATGATCATAACATAAAAGAGAGAACTGATTTGCACTAATGGGAATAAAGCACTTGGGGTGAGATAGAAACTTACTATTAGCTTCAGCAGACACTTCCTGTGCTTTGTCACACCTCTCCCTCCTAAAATGATGAACAGGATTATATAGAACATAATAGAGAGAACTGATCTACACTGATGGGAATAAAGCACTTGGGGTGAGATAGAAACTTAATATTAGCTTCAGCAGACACTTCCTGTGCTTTGTCTCACCTCTCTCTCCTAAAATGATGAACAGGATCATATAGAACATATAGAGAGAACTGATCTGCACTGGTGGTAATAAAGCACTTGGGGTGAGATAGTAACTTACTATCGGTATGTGACGTGTATAGGCGGGGTAGCACCTCCCCCGCATGCTGTTATGGAGAACTCTGTTACATGATTTTTACTTCTCGGTGCAGACAGCAAACAAACTTTCGCCTCTCCTCTTGCAACGCTCCATTTCACCATCCATCCACCCCGAATATTAATAATAGATCCCGATCAATACCCGCCCTCGCCTGCATGAATATTTCATCTCCCCGGATATAGCATTAATGATTCTCAGGGTGGTTATTGCTTTTTCCCCACACTCTTTAGAAAATATCACATATGACTTTGGAATTGATTTGCCGCTAATTCTCCATTTACTGGATTTGTTTAACTGGAAAAGCTAAAGCTAGAGGCTTCCTTAAAGGGAATGTCTCAGCGGGGCAGCTGTAGTCACATGTAGTCAGCAGATGTGACTGTGTCTTTAAAGGGAGTCTATCAGCAGATGTGACCGTGTCTTTAAAGCTAAGATCCTGCGCCCGATATCCTGCATGTGTCGCTTCCCCGCTCAGGTCCCTGGAGTTCACCTTCTTCTTCCTGGTGCATGTAAGTGCATTGTCCGTGTATAATGCGCTGTGCGGGGAGTCACTAAGATCCTGCACCCGATATCCTGCATGTGTCGCTTCCCCGCTCAGGTCCCCGGAGTTCACCTTCTTCCTGGTGCATGTAAGTGCATTGTCTTCTAACATAATTTAAATGTTAAATCCCGCGGTTTGTCCGAATCCGTCTCATTGCCGGACGGTCCCACGATTTTTGTTGCATGAAAGCCGATGCCGATGCGCCAAAATCTGATCGCATGCGTCACAATCCCCGGTTATTCCACTGATCAGTGTAAGATCATTTAGAGCCTGTCCTTTATGTGTACACCGACACCGAACATTGGATGAGTGGAAAAAAAAATTGACTGATGAAAAAGCCTATTGAAAAGAAAGGATCAGTAAAGCAACAGAGAAAAAATACTGAAAAAAGGAAGAGAAATCCAATCTGTTTGGGGCCTTGGTGACTGGAGACGAAGAGGAGGCGGAGATACTTAATACAATAGAAGAAAGAACTTCTGACGTGGGTGGTGCCGGTGCTGAGGATTGGGTGTGGGTGGTGCCAGTGTGGGTCATGTATCCGGTAATATACTACACTGGCTGAATGTAGACATGATGGGGGTAATTTACTAAGGGGCCGATTCGCGTTTTCCCGACGTGTTACCCGAATATTTCCGATTTGCGCCGATTTCCCCTGTATTGCCCCGGGATTTTGGCGCACGCGATCGGATTGTGGCGCATCGGCGCCGGCATGCACGCGACGGAAATCGGGGGGCGTGGCCGAGCGAAAACCCGACGGATTCGGAAAAAATGCCGCATTTAAAATAAGAAATGTGTCGCTTGGGACACGCTTACCTGCACCCAGCCCGAGGCAGTGAACTCCAGCGCGTTCAGATGCTTTTCAGCGCAGCAGCGCTACCTGGTGGACGGCGGAGGAACTACCTTGATGAATCCCGGCCGGACCCGAATCCAGCACAGAGAACGCGCCGCTGGATCGCGAACGGACCGGGTAAGTAAATCTGCCCCGATGTGTACAAAGCTCCTGGACCAGATGGGTTACACCCCAGAGTTCTTAAAGAACTCAGTTCTGTTATTGCTGTACCGCTGTCTAAAATCTTCATGGATTCTGTAATGCCTGGTGCGGTGCCAAGTGACTGGCGCAAGGTGAATGTGGTGGCAATATATAAAAAGGGCTCTAGAACATGGCCAGGCAATTACAGGCCTGTAAGCTTAACTTCCATTGTGGGGAAAATATTGGTGTCTCTCTCGTTGAGAAGGACCTGGGGGTAATAGTAGATCATCAATTAAATAACAACACAATGTCAATCAGCTGCCTCTAAAGCCAGCAAGGTCTTGTAATGTATCAAAAGTGGTCTGGACTCTCGGGATGGGGATGTAATATTACACTGTACGAGGCATTGGTTCGGCCTCACCTGGAATATGCCGTCCAGTTCTGGGCACCAGAGGGTTCAACGAAGAGCCAAAAAAATGATAAGGGGTACGGAGGGTCTCAGTTATAAGGAAAGATTAAATCAACTGGATTTATTTAGTCTGGAAAAGAGACGACTACGAGGGGACATGATTAATGTATATAAATATATGAATGGTCCATACAAAAAATATGGTGGTAAGTTGTTTCAGATTAAATCAAATCAAAAGACGAGGGGGCACTGTCTCCGTCTGGAGAAAACAAGGTTTAATCACCAGAGGCGACACAGAGGCTTCTATACTATGAGAACTGTCAATCAGTGGAATAGCCTGCCTCAGGCGCTGGTCACAGCAGGGACAGCAGAGAGCTCAGGCGCTGGTCACAGCAGGGTCAGCAGAGAGCTCAGGAGCAGAGCACAGCAGAGAGCTCAGGCGCACAGCACAGCAGGGACAGCAGAGAGCTCAGGAGCAGAGCACAGCAGGGTCAGCAGAGAGCTCAGGCGCTGGTCACAGCAGGGACAGCAGAGAGCTCAGGCGCTGGTCACAGCAGAGAGCTCAGGAGCAGAGCACAGCAGGGACAGCAGAGAGCTCAGGAGCAGAGCACAGCAGGGACAGCAGAGAGCTCAGGAGCAGAGCACAGCAGGGACAGCAGAGTGCTCAGGCGCTGGTCTTCCTTCCTTGGTTGAACTTGATGGACAAGTGTCTTTATTCAACCGTATAAACTATGTTACTATGGATCTGTATGTGTCCATAGGCCAAACTGGGTCCAATAAAAAAAACACAATGTGAATGAGCCCTTAGATAATAAGTTTTGCTCTGAGCTTTTCCTTGCATAGATGTAAGTGAAGGTTTATGCTGTACGGATGTGACCGCTGCGCGATACTATTAGGAGGCTCCACCCATTATCCACATGCCGGATACAATTACCGCTCTGATTACTTATTGTCTTATAGGAATGCTGACCATCACCGACTTCATCAACATCCTGCACAGATACTACAAGGCTCCCATGGTAAACTATAGAATACATAGGGGAGGGGCTCATCTATAGGTGCTACCATACTGGAACCTAAATTAACCAATCACAGACCTGCTATTAGTTCTTGACCTTAGTTCGCCCCATGCGTGATACAACATGATAGAACAAAGGACAAGGGACACATTTCCCTATTATTACTGCTCCTAGAGGTTGTCAGACCTTTCTCGGAATGGCAGATCTTAGTTGTGCCGTAGTTGAGGTTTTGGTAAAGTTGGGTGACATCCAGTACAAGCATTTCTATAGCAGAAATGGTCAGGTAACTTGTATTAGTTCTGTAACAGTATGGAGGCTGATACATCACTGCAATACTACCTACTACTAGCCGACACTGCTACCCACTACCACCCACTGCTACCCACTACTACTACCCGCTACTACCTCCTACTACCCACTACTACACCACAGTCCATTAGCCCGCGGGCACAGTGCCCGTTGTTGTGTCTGCTGCCAGATCAGATGATGCAGATGATAACATTTCAACATGCACACTCAGTCAAGCCGTGTGTGCATGTGTATAGGGGGCAATTGTCAGGGCAGAGAAGGGTCTGCACAGAGATTTCAGCATGTCTCATCCATAGCTTTCAATGTATCAAGTGTGAGAAGACATGCACCCTCAGCCAAGCCGAGCATGCATGTGTATGGCCGCAAGAGTGGGATTGATTATTAACGAGGTAGTAGAGTTAGCAGTATATTTCCTTGGTGTTTGTGTTACTCTTTCCTACCTGCGACTCCAGATTTTAATTAATCACGATTCATCATAGGTTTTGTCCATGTATTTTGCCAAGGCTCAAACTAACGGACACAACAAGGAGCCCTGCATCTCCTCCCGTATACACGAACGCTGAATACAAAGCTTTATCGATCCTTTAGTGTGCGACAGATCCTGTGTCATCACAGCTGATTGATGACTGTAAGGCCGCGGTCACCCGTCCCACTAGTGTTGTGTTATAAATAAACAGGGGACGGGCCTAGACCCGATCGCACATGCGTTACCATCAACATAGCTTTGTGTGCGGTGTAAGTAGCAGCAGGACTGTGAAATAAGGATTAGTATTCTAGGATTGTATCTAATGCAGGGCCTGTCCTCACACTGCTGTGTTCTTATTTCTGTGCATTAAGCTGCTCCCCTCACTGAAATGTATCAGTTTTCTGATTGGATTCTATGTGAGTTACTCTTACATCCGAGGCTTTGTCTTTTGCTTTTAGCTCATTCTTAGATTTTTATCTCCGCAGGATTTATTGCTTACGGCGCTGGACATGATGAAGCTGGAGAAGGTGGAGTTTGGTGGAATTAAAGGGAAAGTTCTCAGTCGGACTGTGGGTGATATGTACCAAGAGTTCCAGGACACGTATAAAGTGTTCTCCGAGAGGACGTACGACTGCCTGGACACAGACAACAAGGTGCTCTATAGGGTCACACACATGGATATATAATAATAATCTTTACTTATATAGCGCTATCAAATTACGTGGTGTTTTACACATCCTACCGTAGGTATATATATATACATGTACCTATAGGATGTGTAATGCGGTCACTACATTAATTTGTCAAATTCTGCTGTCAGTGTTGGAAACAGTGAAGGTAAAAGCTTTGTGACCCTAAACCACTGCATGGAGTCAGTTTAGGGGCCCACACCTACTGACAGGTTCCCTTTATAGTTATGGCCTATACAAAGGATAAGTTGAAAAATATATTGTGTTTCTTCCAAAAACAGCGGCACGCCTGACCATGGGTAGTGTCTGGGATTGGAACTAAGCTCCAATCTACACAGCTGAGGACATGGTCAGCTTTGGTGCTGTTTTTGGAGGAAAGCAGCCATATTTTTTACCGCTTTAATAATCAGATTTCTGGGGGTTGTTACCCAGCACCCAGCTTTTTTCAGCAACCAATGGAACAGGAAGCATACAGCGCTGCTCTTTGTGTAGTGGCTGAACCGTTCACTGCAGCTCTTTCTCCCATTCCTGTGAATGAGAGCTTATCTGCAGTGACTTGTTTTGACCACTACACAGAGCATGGTGCCGTCTGTTTCTCTGTGTATGAGCTCCTAAGAATCGCTGCTCTGTGGAGGGGCCGGGTGTTGGATCCCCCACCAGGGCTAGGTCCTGTCCGCAGTGCCTGAAATGACCAGCAGGGACCTCATCCCATGGCTGTATCAGTGGACTGCTACCTGTGACCTCAGATGTCCAGGACTCTGCAGCGTCTTCTCTCTCTCTCATTTTCATGCTGCTTCTGGTTCGAGCTCCATTAAGGAGTTAATGATTGATTCTTATTAGACGACGTCCTGACGAGCATCAGCGCCGTGTACCGGGCCGACTGATGGGAACCAAATAAAGAAAACTTTGATTAACAACCAAAACTAATGAAGGAGAAAGACAGATGAGTCCAACGTGTTCTGCAGATCTCACACTTCATTATCCCAGGGGATCATAAAATGATGCAAAAACTTCAAGTAATCAGTGACTTTTTCTTGTTGGTTGTAGAGAGGAAAGCTTAATGATGTGTCAGATTGAAATCAATGGAGAAGGGAGGGGGAAACAGCGAGTTCCCCATCAACAAGTGCAGCACCATCTATGGAGAGGGAGCAGTGAGTCACAGAAGCTAGGTGTCCATCATCCAGTGCAGGACCATCTATGGTGAGGGGAGGGGGAGCAGTGAGTCGAAGCAGCTAAGTCTCCATCCTCCAGTGCAGCACCATCTATGGAGAGCGAGCAGTGAGTCACAGCAGCTAGGTGTCCATCATCCAGTGCAGCACCATCTATGGTGAGGGGAGGGGGAGCAGTGAGTCGCAGCAGCTAAGTCTTCATCCTCCAGTGCAGCACCATCTATGAAGAGGGAGCAGTGAATGACAGCATCTAGGTGTCCACCCTCCAGTTGAGTACCATCTATGGAGAGGGGAGGGGGAGCAGTGAGTCACAGCAGCTAAGTCTCCACCCTCCAGTGCTGCATCATCTATGGAGAGGGGAGGGGGAAGCAGTTGGTCACAGCAGCTAGGTACTAGTGCAGCACCATGATCATGGGAGCCTTAAAGTTGCTTTTCCCATAGTAGTAGAGTTTGGAGGAACTTATATAAAATCCTAAGCTTTGCAGGTCACCCCTCTCATCTCCTGCTGGGGTTACTGCCATTATCTCCTCCTCTTTAGACTTTATCATGACACATTTCTCTAGACCCAGGACAGGTAAGACTGCAGTAAATCCAGATTACTTGACCTTGTACCCCCAGGTCCCCGGCATGACAACCTCCATCCTTACACTGCAGTCATATGCCCCTATGTGTCTCCTTACACGTCTCTCCTTTTGTAGGAATTTGAGGACGATGTTTCAGAATTCAAGCTGAATATTGAGGACATGGACAGGAGGCTGGGGACGGTGTTCTGCCTTGCGTTTGATGACACCTCCGGCCTGGAGCATGCATTTCGGGTAGGGGGGCGATCACTGATAGACCCTTGGATGTATTTCCATGTTCTAGGTGTAATGGTTCTGCTCTTCCTGCAGCTCCTGGATATGTTCGGGAGCCTCTTGGACAGACCCATCATCGCACACGATGCGTTTGATAAGTACCCGGTCCTCATCACCACGTATGAGGAAGAACTGGACGACGCCAAAGCCATCTATGACAGACACATGATGGAGGTGACGGAACAAGGTCAGTATCCTGGTGTCATTGATCCAATACCAGCTCTTGCCACAAGGGGGCATTCTGTGACTTGTAAAGAAAGCTCTCAGAGGCTGCTCCTGGGTGGTGGAAGAGATTGTGGATTGCGAGACATCCCTCTAAGACCTTTTATAAATTGAGGGACCAAACTACAACCAAAACCCACTTATTTACCGCAAAGTGCCAAAATTGCAATTCAAGCAGTAAACTTATTGCTCCCTTCTCTGTCGTAGCTTTCAATCATATCAGTATCCTGTGAACACCGGTAGAAAGAAGGAGGACAAATTCAAGAATTGTCAGGGCTGGAGCCGGAGCTACAATGATAATGCAGATCTGGCCGGCCCTTCCAATCCATCCAGTAGTCTCAGGCAGCGCTGGTGCTTCAAAGGAGTTGTCCAGAGATTGAATAACTTCCAAAAACAGCGCCACCGTGGTTTGTACCCGTATTGGGACCCCGCTCCAATCAGCTCTATCCAGCAGGGTTGCAATACCGACACAAACCACGTTCAGGTGTGGCGCTGTTTTTGGAAGAAAGCAGCCAAGTTTTTCAACCTCCTGCCAATCCGTTTAAAGGGAACCTGTCACCATGGACCTCATTTTACCTAAAGACATTTTTTTTTGAAATGCATCCAAACCAAAGCCCAACCCCTGTGACTACCCCAGGATTTTGTCAGAGTGCAAGAGTAAGTTATAACACACAATTATATTGTAATGCAAATGCTTAGAAAAGGCAGAGAGGCGGCAGATGTGCACTGCAGGTGTCATGGGCTTCTGCAACCTGTCTTTAGTGAAAATGAGGTCCCTGGTGACAGGTTCCCTTTAAGATAGCACTGAGCGCAGCAAGTCCTTGTCTGTATGGGAGTCCATGAAGATTCCTTGTGTCCTCCTGGTTGATGGCCTGGGTGCTCACAGACATAGGGTTCGCCATCACTGCTCTATAAGACATCTGAGTATGTGACATCACGTTGTATACATCCCTTCATTCCTCTCTCGTATCTTCTTGTAGGATACCCACAGATAAACAAGAACATGCCCGCCGTCTCCGGTAATCTGAACTGGGCCAAAGAGCTGAGGGAGCGGCTGCAGGCGCCATACAGCAACTTCCGCCATATCACACACCCGTGAGTCTCGCTGTATGAATAGAGCATGTGCAAATAAAGGGGGCGGTTCCCACAGCAGCCAATCACACTTTAGTGGAATTGAGTTGCTATGGGAAGCTCCTCCCTTTTTACGCACCGGTCTCCATGTTATACTGTAGTTTGGCGCCATATCAGGGGGATCGGTCTGATTTCTACTATTTCATCAGGTGTATGGAGTCCGAGGAAGGGAAGAGAATGAAGCAGAAGTACGAGGAGATGTTGGCTCTTCTGGATCGGTAAGGATTAGATGATGTACTGATCCCCGGGAAAGCTGGGTGACCTTCAGCATGGCTGCCACCCAGCTTTTCTCAGTCTCTAAAAGGACTTGGTTACAAACCCTAATAGCTTGACACCCAACTTTCATAAAATCATTGAATAGGAAGAATTTATTATTATTTTGTTTTTATTTTTATACAACGTGATGACTTCAGGCTTTTATATTTACATGCTCATGTTCATGCAGCAGACGCATTGGCGCACAGAGCGCCCGCATACACGGGGGAGCGCCCAAACACCAGCACAAAGCGCAGTTTATCAGGTTTAATTGGTTCTCTACAAAGCGCGCGGCCGTCCTCCGGAGACTGGCGTGGAGGCGCAGCCCCAGATATAAGGAGCCTGGTAATTGGACTGTGAGCAGAGATGAGAAATGTTAATTACAGCTCCAGATCAATGGCCGGACCAGAAGTCCAATATCCGCAGCCCCCCCCACAAAAACCTGGAAAGATCGGGATTGTAGGAGGGCGATCTATCTATCTATCTATCTAAATAGAAAAAAGGCAGCACTCCAGATTAGAAGTGAAAAAATGTGAATTCCTCTTTATTGCATATTACATGCAATAAAGAGAAATTCACATTTTTCACTTCTAATCTGGAGTGCTGCCTTTTTTATTTGGATACTGTAGGACCTGACGCCCGGCCCTAATAGGCGTGCACCCTACACCATCTTTTAATGTGCTGCTTGGACTTTCTTTAAGTAATACTATATACATCATCACTACACATCACACACACCGAATCACATCATCATCGATCAAACATAAGTCCCGTACATCACATCTATCACTATCTATCCCTATCTATCTAACACGCCATCTATCATCACTACCACCTACACACACTCAGCATCCTCCTACATCATCATCTATCATCTACTATCATCTACTATATATCGATCTCCATCTATCCCTATTATCTATCTCTCATACTATCTATCTATCTATCTATCTCCTATACTATCTCCTGTCTATCTATCTATCTATCCATCTCCTATCTATCAATCTATCTAAGGTTTAGGAAGAGGCAGCACTCCAAAAGGTAGTTTCAAAAAAGTGGGGTGTCTTTATTCCATGAGCGACGTTTCAGATCCACGAGCCTTTTCAAGCATGGTGAAAGGAGGCCAGCAATCAAACATATAAAGGCCTGCTATGCATTTCATTGGTCCACAGGACCGTGTGTGCATACATAAAAATACAAGTGTTACATCATATGATATACTAATAGTGTTAACATAAGATCAATATCACAGTTAAAACAGTGAAATACATAGTGAAGAGTGAGATAATTCATTGTGAAATCTTACACCTAAGTGAATGACAAACACTCGGCTACCGGATCCTCCCCATCTCGGCACGTTCATTCATAATTCCTCATGATGTATTCCAGCTGAGTGAGGGCGCGGAGTTTGTCTCCCACTACCAGAGAGAGGAGTGTTCTGGACTTAATTCCCCAGAGTGGGCGGAAGAACAATGTGTGCTGTAAACATGCCGAATAATACAAGAATTGGCGCAGTGCGCTAGCCCTTGTGCATCGGCGGCCATCTTGGAAGAGGGTAAGTAGTGCTTAGGACCAAGTCGGTGCCCATGTGTCAAATTAGTGAAGCAAGGGAACCGTGGTTCCCATGGAAACCGAGGTAAACAGCATACTGCCTCTCCTGTTATATAACAACATTTTTTTCGATATGTATTTGTTTGATTTATTTTTTACTCTCTCGTTCTTTGCTTCTTACAATGAAATGAACAGACAGCCTTATCGGCCAGGATAAGATCCCCTCAAGTCTCGTGCACAATTTGATTTCATTTTTTATACTGTGCTACATGCCAATTCTCTGACATTTTTTTACTTTTGTCCAACATGTGCTATACAGGACCTCGTATGATAACCCAGTCATCGGATCCGAGGGGTTTGTACAGCGATGCCACATCTCCGTAGGGAACGGGAGGACACCGAGTAAGGAAGGCGACAGTTTACCGATGCGCCATCTCAAGGCCCGTGAGTCCGTGCAAGGGTACCAGGGCGGTGATCTAACTACCCAGGTCCACCACATGCACCGGGATCCAGGGAGGCAGTATGCTGTTTACCTCGGTTTCCATGGGGAACACCGGTCCTTGCTTCCACAATTTGACACCTGGGCACCGGACTTGGTCCTAGACTACTACCTTCTCCAAGATGGCCGCCGATGCACAGAGGTAGCGCATGCGCCAATTCTTGTATTATTCGGGCATGTTTACAGCACACATTGTTCTTCCGCCCACTCTGGGGAATTAAGTCCAGACACTCCCTCTCTCTGGTAGTGGGAGACAAACTCCGCGCCCTCACTCAGCTGGAGATACATCAATGAGGAATTTATGAATGAACGTGCCGAGATGGGAGGATCCGGTAGCCGAGTTGGTTGTCATTCACTTAGGTGTAAGATTTCACAATGAATTATCTCACTCTTCACTATGTATTTCACTGTTTAACGCTGAGTATGATCTTATGTTAACACTAGTATATATCATATGATGTAAACCGTATTTTATGTATGCACACACGGTCATGTGGACAATGAAATGCATAGCAGGCTTTATATGTTTGATTGCTGGCTTTTCACCATGCTTGAAAAAGGCTCGTAAGGAGCTGAAACGTCGCTCATGGAATAAAGACACCCACTTTTTTGAAACTCGCTGGATCATAGGGCAGCTGAATGACGAACGTGACTCAAGGAGATAGAGCACAGTGAAAACACCTTGGAGTGGGCTCGTCGTAAACCTATAGTGCAGTCCCCGAGGGCTACAGGACGGGGAATACACGGGAGGTGCGGTCGTGAGGCTGGCGAGAAACGGTGCCTGGGGCATCCAATGATAGATCAAGAGCAGCTATGATTGACTAGGAGCGAGGGAGAGGCGCCGAGCGAGCGAGCGAGCGAGACGAGGACAGAAGAAAGGAACGAAGCAGCATAGAGAGCGAGCGCAGATCGAGCGAGCGAGCGAAAGCGCCGCTGCGAGCGAGCGAGACGAGGCCGAGCGAGAGCAGAAGGAGAGCGGAGAGAGGAGCGAGGCGTCGTGTAGTGCTGAGTCGCCGAGCCGAAGAGGGCGAGCGAGGAGCGCAGAGCGACGCGAGGAGCGAGCGGAGCGAGCAGGCTAGCGAGCGAGCGAGCGAGAGCGCCGACGACTGTCAGCGCGATCGAGCCGAGCTAGCGAGCGTAGCGAGCGAGCGAGACGAGAGGCTAGTAGCAGCAGCGAGATGCGATCATGACGATCGAGAGATCCATAGTCGACATAGATAGCGAACGAGATGAGATCGAGCAGAGAAAGAAGGAGAGATATCCTTAGATCTTTAATCGAAGAGACTCATCTCTAATATCATCCTGTCTAGGGGATCTGAATCAGTCTAGCTATTAGCTATCTATCTCGATATCTTCGCATATCTAGTAGACTAGCTGATTACTATGCGTCCATCTCCGGATCTATAATCTATCCATCTCTATATCTACTAATTGTAGAAATTTCAAGCAGCACACAATTAAAGTAGAAGGTGGGGTGGGTGCAAGCTCACTGAGATCGGGCTACAGATCTTCCAGATACATATGATGCAAAAAAATAAGCAGCACTCCAGGACATCAGGTGTCAAAGGTGAAGTTTGGTGAAGTTTATTCCATGTTTAGAAGTACAGCATGGTACAGCAGCGACGTTTCGGCTCCAAAGAGCCTTTATCAAGCTTGATAAAGGCTCTTTGGAGCCGAAACGTCGCTGCTGTACCATATCATATGTATCTATCTATCTATGTATCTATCTATCTACCCATCTCATCTTTTCATGTCCTTGTGTGTACAGGTATATAGAGAAGCTCTATGAAGAATGGTGTCAGACGGTTTCGGAGAAGTCTCAGTATAACCTCATGCGACCGCTCATTACACGCGATGAAGGCTCCAAACTCATCAATGTCAATTTTGACCCCCAGGTAATTCTGATGGATGTTAGGGATTGTGACCTTGGGTTCTGTGAATATCATCACCGCACAGTCATGTATATCAACCTCACTGTAGGGTAAGGGTTAATGTTGCGCTCGCTGTCTTCCAGTTGGTGTCCGTGCTTCGGGAAGTGAAATACCTGCAGACTCTGCACATGGAGACCATCCCCAAGGAGGCCGAAGACATCTTCTCTACCAAAGAGTCGTACAGACAGTACACGGCCAACCTGGAGCTGACCACCAACTGGTACAACAAGATTCTCAGCACCATCCTGGAGGTGGAGTTCCCCCTGGTGGAAGGGCAGCTCAGGGACATTGATGTCCGGTTAAAGTCTGCAGAAGAAACATTAAACTGGAAAGC